>JAUPTC010000011.1:2582551-2608551 GCA_030762895.1 Sophora flavescens | reverse complement strand
TAATTTTAACCCAAAGCCCTAAATGTAACCAAAAACCCTAATTTAACAAAAAATGCTAATTCAAACCCTAAACCCTAATTTTGCCCCTAAACCCTAATTTTTATCCTAAGCCCTAAATTTGTCCCAAAACCTAATTCTAACCCTAATTTAGACCGAAAACCCTAATTCTAACTCTATTTTTGTCCCAAAACACTTTTTTTAACTCAAAACCCGAAACCTTAATTTTGACCCAAAACCCAAATTTGGAACCAAAACCCAAATTTTGACCCAAAACCCTAATCCTAACCCTAATTTAGACCCAAAACACTAATTCGAACCCTATTTTTGAACCAAAACCCTTTTTTAAACTCAAAACCCTAATTCAAACCCTAAACCCTAATTTTGACCCTAAACCCTAAATTTGACCCAGAACCCTAATTTTAACCCTAATTTTGACCCAAACCCCTATTTTTAACTCAATCCGCTATTTCAAACCCTAAACCATAATTTTGACCCAAAACCCAGAGTTTGACCCAAAACCCTAGTTTAGACCCAAAACCCTATTTTTAACCCAAAACCATAATTCAAACCCTAATTTAGACCCAAAACCCTAATTCTAACCGTATTTTTGTCCCCAAACCATTTTTTTAACTCAAAAACCTAATTCAAACCCTTAACCCAAATTTGGCCCCTAAACCCTATTTTTAACTCAAAACCCTAATTCAAACCCAAAAACCTAAATTTTGACCCTAAACCCTAAATTTAACCCAGAACCCTAAATTTAACCCAAAGCCCGAATTTTGACCCAGTACCCTAATTTAGACCCAAAACCCTATTTTTTACTCAAAACCCTAATTCAAACGCCGAACCCTAATTTTGACCCAAAACTCTAATTCCGACACAAAACCGAAATTTTGACCCAAAACCCCAATTTTAACCCAAATCCCTAATTTTGACCCAAAACCCTAACTCTGACCCAAAACCCTAATTTTGACTCAAAACCCAAACTCAAACCATAAACCCTAATTTTAAGACAAAGCCCTAAATTTAACCCAGAACCCTAATTTTGACCCAAAACCCTAATTTAACAAAAAATGCTAATTCAAACCCTTAACCCTAATTTTGCCCCTAAACCCTAATTTTGATCCTCAACCCTAAATTTGACCCAAAACCTAATTCTAACCCTAATTTAGACCCAAAACCCTAATTCTAACTCTATTTTTGTCCCAAAACCCTTTTTTTAACTCAAAATCCGAAACCTTAATTTTGACCAAAAACCCAAATTTGGAACCGAAACCCAAATTTGGACCCAAAACCCTAATCCTATCCCTAATTTAGACCCAAAACACTAATTCGAACCCTATTTTTGAACCAAAACCCTATTTTAAACTCAAAACCCTAATTCAAACCCTAAAATCTAATTTTGACCCTAAACCCTAAATTTGACCCGGAACCCTAATTTTAACCCTAATTTTGACCCAAACCCCTATTTTTAACTCAAACCGCTATTTCAAACCCTAAACCATAATTTTGACCCAAAACCCAAATTTTGACCCAAAACCCTAGTTTAGACCCAAAACCCTATTTTTAACCCAAAACCATAATTCAAACCCTAATTTAGACCGAAAACCATAATTCTAACCCTAATTTTGTCCTAAAACCATTTTTTAACTCAAAACCCTAATTCACACCCTAAACCCAAATTTGGACCCAAAACCCTATTTTTAACTCAAAACCCTAATTCAAACCCAAAAAACTAAATTTTGACCCTAAACCCTAAATTTAAGCCAGAACCCTAATTTTAACCCAAAGCCCGAATTTTGACCCAAAACCCTAATTTGGACCCAAAACCCTATTTTTTACTCAAAACCCTAATTCAAACCATGAACCCTAATTTTGACCCAAAACTCTAATTCGGACACAAAACCCAAATTTTGACCCAAAACCCCAATTTTAACCCAAATCCCTAATTTTGACCCAAAACCCTAACTCTGACCCAAAACCCTAATTTTGACTCAAAACCCTAACTCAAACCCTAAACCCTAATTTTAACCCAAAGCCCTAAATGTAACCCAGAACCCTAATTTTGACCCGAAACCCTAATTTAACAAAAAATGCTAATTCAAACCCTAAACCCTAATTTTGCCCCTAAACCCTAATTTTTATCCTAAACCCTAAATTTGTCCCAAAACCAAATTCTAACCCTAATTTAGACCGAAAACCCTAATTCTAACTCTATTTTTGTCCCAAAACACTTTTTTTAACTCAAAACCCGAAACCTTAATTTTGACCCAAAACCCAAATTTGGAACCAAAACCCAAATTTTGACCCAAAACCCTAATCCTAACCCTAATTTAGACCCAAAACACTAATTCGAACCCTATTTTTCAACCAAAACCCTTTTTTAAACTCAAAACCCTAATTCAAACCCTAAACCCTAATTTTGACCCTAAACCCTAAATTTGACCCGGAACCCTAATTTTAACCCTAATTTTGACCCAAACCCCTATTTTTAACTCAATCCGCTATTTCAAACCCTAAACCATAATTTTGACCCAAAACCCAGAGTTTGACCCAAAACCCTAGTTTAGACCCAAAACCCTATTTTTAACCCAAAACCATAATTCAAACCCTAATTTAGACCCAAAACCCTAATTCTAACCGTATTTTTGTCCCCAAACCATTTTTTTAACTCAAAAACCTAATTCAAACCCTTAACCCAAATTTGGCCCCTAAACCCTATTTTTAACTCAAAACCCTAATTCAAACCCAAAAACCTAAATTTTGACCCTAAACCCTAAATTTAACCCAGAACCCTAAATTTAACCCAAAGCCCGAATTTTGACCCAGTACCCTAATTTAGACCCAAAACCCTATTTTTTACACAAAACCCTAATTCATAGCATGAACCCTAATTTTGACCCAAAACTCTAATTCGGACACAAAACCGAAATTTTGACCCAAAACCCCAATTTTAACCCAAATCCCTAATTTTGACCCAAAACCCTAACTCTGACCCAAAACCCTAATTTTGACTCAAAACCCAAACTCAAACCATAAACCCTAATTTTAAGACAAAGCCCTAAATTTAAACCAGAACCCTAATTTTGACCCAAAACCCTAATTTAACAAAAAATGCTAATTCAAACCCTTAACCCTAATTTTGCCCCTAAACCCTAATTTTGATCCTCAACCCTAAATTTGACCCAAAACCTAATTCTAACCCTAATTTAGACCCAAAACCCTAATTCTAACTCTATTTTTGTCCCAAAACCCTTTTTTTAACTCAAAATCCGAAACCTTAATTTTGACCAAAAACCCAAATTTGGAACCGAAACCCAAATTTGGACCCAAAACCCTAATCCTATCCCTAATTTAGACCCAAAACACTAATTCGAACCCTATTTTTGAACCAAAACCCTATTTTAAACTCAAAACCCTAATTCAAACCCTAAAATCTAATTTTGACCCTAAACCCTAAATTTGACCCGGAACCCTAATTTTAACCCTAATTTTGACCCAAACCCCTATTTTTAACTCAAACCGCTATTTCAAACCCTAAACCATAATTTTGACCCAAAACCCAAATTTTGACCCAAAACCCTAGTTTAGACCCAAAACCCTATTTTTAACCCAAAACCATAATTCAAACCCTAATTTAGACCGAAAACCATAATTCTAACCCTAATTTTGTCCAAAAACCATTTTTTAACTCAAAACCCTAACTCAAACCCTAAACCCAAATTTGGACCCAAAACCCTATTTTTAACTCAAAACCCTAATTCAAACCCAAAAAACTAAATTTTGACCCTAAACCCTAAATTTAAGCCAGAACCCTAATTTTAACCCAAAGCCCGAATTTTGACCCAAAACCCTAATTTGGACCCAAAACCCTATTTTTTACTCAAAACCCTAATTCAAACCATGAACCCTAATTTTGACCCAAAACTCTAATTCGGACACAAAACCCAAATTTTGACCCAAAACCCCAATTTTAACCCAAATCCCTAATTTTGACCCAAAACCCTAACTCTGACCCAAAACCCTAATTTTGACTCAAAACCCTAACTCAAACCCTAAACCCTAATTTTAACCCAAAGCCCTAAATGTAACCCAGAACCCTAATTTTGACCCAAAACCCTAATTTAACAAAAAATGCTAATTCAAACCCTAAACCCTAATTTTGCCCCTAAACCCTAATTTTTATCCTAAACCCTAAATTTGTCCCAAAACCTAATTCTAACCCTAATTTAGACCGAAAACCCTAATTCTAACTCTATTTTTGTCCCAAAACACTTTTTTTAACTCAAAACCCGAAACCTTAATTTTGACCCAAAACCCAAATTTGGAACCAAAACCCAAATTTTGACCCAAAACCCTAATCCTAACCCTAATTTAGACCCAAAACACTAATTCGAACCCTATTTTTCAACCAAAACCCTTTTTTAAACTCAAAACCCTAATTCAAACCCTAAACCCTAATTTTGACCCTAAACCCTAAATTTGACCCAGAACCCTAATTTTAACCCTAATTTTGACCCAAACCCCTATTTTTAACTCAATCCGCTATTTCAAACCCTAAACCATAATTTTGACCCAAAACCCAGAGTTTGACCCAAAACCCTAGTTTAGACCCAAAACCCTATTTTTAACCCAAAACCATAATTCAAACCCTAATTTAGACCCAAAACCCTAATTCTAACCGTATTTTTGTCCCCAAACCATTTTTTTAACTCAAAACCCTAATTCAAACCCTTAACCCTAATTTTGCCCCTAAACCCTATTTTTAACTCAAAACCCTAATTCAAACCCAAAAACCTAAATTTTGACCCTAAACCCTAAATTTAACCCAGAACCCTAAATTTAACCCAAAGCCCGAATTTTGACCCAGTACCCTAATTTAGACACAAAACCCTATTTTTTACTCAAAACCCTAATTCAAACGCCGAACCCTAATTTTGACCCAAAACTCTAATTCCGACACAAAACCGAAATTTTGACCCAAAACCCCAATTTTAACCCAAATCCCTAATTTTGACCCAAAACCCTAACTCTGACCCAAAACCCTAATTTTGACTCAAAACCCAAACTCAAACCATAAACCCTAATTTTAAGACAAAGCCCTAAATTTAACCCAGAACCCTAATTTTGACCCAAAACCCTAATTTAACAAAAAATGCTAATTCAAACCCTTAACCCTAATTTTGCCCCTAAACCCTAATTTTGATCCTCAACCCTAAATTTGACCCAAAACCTAATTCTAACCCTAATTTAGACCCAAAACCCTAATTCTAACTCTATTTTTGTCCCAAAACCCTTTTTTTAACTCAAAATCCGAAACCTTAATTTTGACCAAAAACCCAAATTTGGAACCGAAACCCAAATTTGGACCCAAAACCCTAATCCTATCCCTAATTTAGACCCAAAACACTAATTCGAACCCTATTTTTGAACCAAAACCCTATTTTAAACTCAAAACCCTAATTCAAACCCTAAAATCTAATTTTGACCATAAACCCTAAATTTGACCCGGAACCCTAATTTTAACCCTAATTTTGACCCAAACCCCTATTTTTAACTCAAACCGCTATTTCAAACCCTAAACCATAATTTTGACCCAAAACCCAAATTTTGACCCAAAACCCTAGTTTAGACCCAAAACCCTATTTTTAACCCAAAACCATAATTCAAACCCTAATTTAGACCGAAAACCATAATTCTAACCCTAATTTTGTCCAAAAACCATTTTTTAACTCAAAACCCTAACTCAAACCCTAAACCCAAATTTGGACCCAAAACCCTATTTTTAACTCAAAACCCTAATTCAAACCCAAAAAACTAAATTTTGACCCTAAACCCTAAATTTAAGCCAGAACCCTAATTTTAACCCAAAGCCCGAATTTTGACCCAAAACCCTAATTTGGACCCAAAACCCTATTTTTTACTCAAAACCCTAATTCAAACCATGAACCCTAATTTTGACCCAAAACTCTAATTCGGACACAAAACCCAAATTTTGACCCAAAACCCCAATTTTAACCCAAATCCCTAATTTTGACCCAAAACCCTAACTCTGACCCAAAACCCTAATTTTGACTCAAAACCCTAACTCAAACCCTAAACCCTAATTTTAACCCAAAGCCCTAAATGTAACCCAGAACCCTAATTTTGACCCAAAACCCTAATTTAACAAAAAATGCTAATTCAAACCCTAAACCCTAATTTTGCCCCTAAACCCTAATTTTTATCCTAAACCCTAAATTTGTCCCAAAACCTAATTCTAACCCTAATTTAGACCGAAAACCCTAATTCTAACTCTATTTTTGTCCCAAAACACTTTTTTTAACTCAAAACCCGAAACCTTAATTTTGACCCAAAACCCAAATTTGGAACCAAAACCCAAATTTTGACCCAAAACCCTAATCCTAACCCTAATTTAGACCCAAAACACTAATTCGAACCCTATTTTTGAACCAAAACCCTTTTTTAAACTCAAAACCCTAATTCAAACCCTAAACCCTAATTTTGACCCTAAACCCTAAATTTGACCCAGAACCCTAATTTTAACCCTAATTTTGACCCAAACCCCTATTTTTAACTCAATCCGCTATTTCAAACCCTAAACCATAATTTTGACCCAAAACCCAGAGTTTGACCCAAAACCCTAGTTTAGACCCAAAACCCTATTTTTAACCCAAAACCATAATTCAAACCCTAATTTAGACCCAAAACCCTAATTCTAACCGTATTTTTGTCCCCAAACCATTTTTTTAACTCAAAACCCTAATTTTGCCCCTAAACCCTATTTTTAACTCAAAACCCTAATTCAAACCCAAAAACCTAAATTTTGACCCTAAACCCTAAATTTAACCCAGAACCCTAAATTTAACCCAAAGCCCGAATTTTGACCCAGTACCCTAATTTAGACACAAAACCCTATTTTTTACTCAAAACCCTAATTCAAACGCCGAACCCTAATTTTGACCCAAAACTCTAATTCCGACACAAAACCGAAATTTTGACCCAAAACCCCAATTTTAACCCAAATCCCTAATTTTGACCCAAAACCCTAACTCTGACCCAAAACCCTAATTTTGACTCAAAACCCAAACTCAAACCATAAACCCTAATTTTAAGACAAAGCCCTAAATTTAACCCAGAACCCTAATTTTGACCCAAAACCCTAATTTAACAAAAAATGCTAATTCAAACCCTTAACCCTAATTTTGCCCCTAAACCCTAATTTTGATCCTCAACCCTAAATTTGACCCAAAACCTAATTCTAACCCTAATTTAGACCCAAAACCCTAATTCTAACTCTATTTTTGTCCCAAAACCCTTTTTTTAACTCAAAATCCGAAACCTTAATTTTGACCAAAAACCCAAATTTGGAACCGAAACCCAAATTTGGACCCAAAACCCTAATCCTATCCCTAATTTAGACCCAAAACACTAATTCGAACCCTATTTTTGAACCAAAACCCTATTTTAAACTCAAAACCCTAATTCAAACCCTAAAATCTAATTTTGACCATAAACCCTAAATTTGACCCGGAACCCTAATTTTAACCCTAATTTTGACCCAAACCCCTATTTTTAACTCAAACCGCTATTTCAAACCCTAAACCATAATTTTGACCCAAAACCCAAATTTTGACCCAAAACCCTAGTTTAGACCCAAAACCCTATTTTTAACCCAAAACCATAATTCAAACCCTAATTTAGACCGAAAACCATAATTCTAACCCTAATTTTGTCCAAAAACCATTTTTTAACTCAAAACCCTAACTCAAACCCTAAACCCAAATTTGGACCCAAAACCCTATTTTTAACTCAAAACCCTAATTCAAACCCAAAAACTAAATTTTGACCCTAAACCCTAAATTTAAGCCGAACCCTAATTTTAACCCAAAGCCCGAATTTTGACCCAAAACCCTAATTTAGACCCAAAACCCTATTTTACTCAAAACCCTAATTCAAACCATGACCCTATTTGACCCAAACTCTAATCGGACACAAACCCTAATTTTGACCCAAAACCCCAATTTTAACCCAAATCCCTAATTTTGACCCAAAACCCTAACTCTGACCCAAAACCCTAATTTTGACTCAAAACCCTAACTCAAACCCTAAACCCTAATTTTAACCCAAAGCCCTAAATGTAACCTAACCCTAATTTTGACCCAAAACCCTAATTTACAAAAAAATGCTAATTCAAACCCTAAACCCTAATTTTGCCCCTAAACCCTAATTTTTAACCTAAACCCTAAATTTGTCCCAAAACCTAAAACAAACCCTAATTTAGACCCAAAACCCTAATTCTAACTCTATTTTTGTCCAAAAACACTTATTTTATCTCAATCCGAAACCTTAATTTTGACCCAAAACCCAAATTTGGAACCAAAACCCAAATTTTGACCCAAAACCCTAATCCTAACCCTAATTTAGACCCAAAACACTAATTCGAACCCTATTTTTGAACCAAAACCCTTTTTTAAACTCAAAACCCTAATTCAAACCCTAAACCCTAATTTTGACCCTAAACCCTAAATTTGACCCGGAACCCTAATTTTAACCCTAATTTTGACCCAAACCCCTATTTTTAACTCAATCCGCTATTTCAAACCCTAAACCATAATTTTGACCCAAAACCCAGAGTTTGACCCAAAACCCTAGTTTAGACCCAAAACCCTATTTTTAACCCAAAACCATAATTCAAACCCTAATTTAGACCCAAAACCCTAATTCTAACCGTATTTTTGTCCCCAAACCATTTTTTTAACTCAAAAACCTAATTCAAACCCTTAACCCAAATTTGGCCCCTAAACCCTATTTTTAACTCAAAACCCTAATTCAAACCCAAAAACCTAAATTTTGACCCTAAACCCTAAATTTAACCCAGAACCCTAAATTTAACCCAAAGCCCGAATTTTGACCCAGTACCCTAATTTAGACCCAAAACCCTATTTTTTACTCAAAACCCTAATTCAAACCATGAACCCTAATTTTGACCCAAAACTCTAATTCCGACACAAAACCGAAATTTTGACCCAAAACCCCAATTTTAACCCAAATCCCTAATTTTGACCCAAAACCCTAACTCTGACCCAAAACCCTAATTTTGACTCAAAACCCAAACTCAAACCATAAACCCTAATTTTAAGACAAAGCCCTAAATTTAACCCAGAACCCTAATTTTGACCCAAAACCCTAATTTAACAAAAAATGCTAATTCAAACCCTTAACCCTAATTTTGCCCCTAAACCCTAATTTTGATCCTCAACCCTAAATTTGACCCAAAACCTAATTCTAACCCTAATTTAGACCCAAAACCCTAATTCTAACTCTATTTTTGTCCCAAAACCCTTTTTTTAACTCAAAATCCGAAACCTTAATTTTGACCAAAAACCCAAATTTGGAACCGAAACCCAAATTTGGACCCAAAACCCTAATCCTATCCCTAATTTAGACCCAAAACACTAATTCGAACCCTATTTTTGAACCAAAACCCTATTTTAAACTCAAAACCCTAATTTAAACCCTAAAATCTAATTTTGACCATAAACCCTAAATTAGACCGGAACCCTAATTTTAACCCTAATTTTGACCCAAACCCCTATTTTTAACTCAAACCGCTATTTCAAACCCTAAACCATAATTTTGACCCAAAACCCAAATTTTGACCCAAAACCCTAGTTTAGACCCAAAACCCTATTTTTAACCCAAAACCATAATTCTAACCCTAATTTAGACCCAAAACCCTAATTCTAACTCTATTTTTGTCCCAAAACCCTTTTTTTAACTCAAAACCCTAATTCAAACCCTAAACCCAAATTTGGACCCAAAACCCTATTTTTAACTCAAAACCCTAATTCAAACCCAAAAACCTAAATTTTGACCCTAAACCCTAAATTTAACCCAGAACCCTAAATTTAACCCAAAGCCCGAATTTTGACCCAGTACCCTAATTTAGACCCAAAACCCTATTTTTTACTCAAAACCCTAATTCAAACCATGAACCCTAATTTTGACCCAAAACTCTAATTCGGACACAAAACCCAAATTTTGACCCAAAACCCCAATTTTAACCCAAATCCCTAATTTTGACCCAAAACCCTAACTCTGACCCAAAACCCTAATTTTGACTCAAAACTCTAAACCCTAATTTTAACCCAAAGCCCTAAATTTAACCAGAACCCTAATTTTGACCCAAAACCCTAATTTAACCCAAAATGCTAATTCAAACCCTAAACCCTAATTTTGCCCCAAAACCCTAATTTTGATCCTTAACCCTAAATTTGACCCAAAACCTAATTCTAACCCTAATTAAGACCCAAAACCCTAATTCTAACTCTATTTTTGTCCCAAAACCCATTTTTTAACTCAAAACCCGAAACCTTAATTTTGACCCAAAACCCAAATTTGGAACCAAAACCCAAATTTTGACCTAAAACCCTAATCCTAACCCTAATTTAGACCCAAAACACTAATTCGAACCCTATTTTTGAACCAAAACCCTATTTTAAACTCAAAACCCTAATTCAAACCCTAAACCCTAATTTTGACCCTAAACCCTAAATTTGACCCGGAACCCTAATTTTAACCCTAATTTTGACCCAAACCCCTAATTTTAACTCAAACCGCTATTTCAAACCCTAAACCATAATTTTGACCCCAAACCCAGATTTTGACCCAAAACCCTGGTTTAGACCCCAAAACCCTATTTTTAACCCAAAACCATAATTCAAACCCTAATTTAGACCCAAAACCCTAATTCTAACCGTATTTTTGTCCCAAAACCATTTTTTAAACTCAAAACCCTAATTCAAACCCTAAACCCAAATTTGGACCCAAAACCCTATTTTTAACTCAAAACCCTAATTCAAACCCAAAAACCTAAATTTTGACCCTAAACCCTAAATTTAACCCAGAACCCTAAATTTAACCCAAAGCCCGAATTTTGACCCAGAACCCTAATTTATAACCAAAACCATAATTTTTACTCAAAACCCTAATTCAAACCATGAACCCTAATTTTGACCCAAAACTCTAATTCGGACACAAAACCCAAATTTTGACCCAAAACCCCAATTTTAACCCAAATCCCTAATTTTGACCCAAAACCCTAACTCTGACCCAAAACCCTAATTTTGACTCAAAACCCTAACTCAAACCATAAACCCTAATTTTAAGACAAAGCCCTAAATTTAACCCAGAACCCTAATTTTGACCCAAAACCCTAATTTAACAAAAAATGCTAATTCAAACCCTAAACCCTAATTTTGCCCCTAAACCCTAATTTTTATCCTAAACCCTAAATTTGTCCCAAAACCTAATTCTAACCCTAATTTAGACCCAAAACCCTAATTCTAACTCTATTTTTGTCCCAAAACCCTTTTTTTAACTCAAAACCCGAAACCTTAATTTTGACGCAAAACCCAAATTTGGAACCAAAACCCAAATTTTGACCCAAAACCCTAATCCTAACCATAATTTAGATCCAAAACCCTAATTCGAACCCTATTTTTGAACCAAAACCCTATTTTAAACTCAAAACCCTAATTTTGACCCGAAACCCTAATTTTGACCCGAAACCCTAAATTTGAACCAGAACCCTAATTTTAACCCTAATTTTGACCCAAAACCCTATTTTTAACTCAAACCGCTATTTCAAACCCTAAACCATAATTTTGACCCAAAATCCTAATTCTGACCCAAAACCCTAGTTTAGACCCAAAACCCTATTTTTAACCCAAAACCATAATTCAAACCCTAATTTAGACCTAAAACACTAATTCTAACCGTATTTTTGTCCCAAAACCATTTTTTTAACTCAAAACCCTAATTCAAACCCTAAACCCAAATTTGGACCCAAAACCCTATTTTTAACTCAAAACCCTAATTCAAACCCAAAAAGCTAAATTTTGACCCTAAACCCTAAATTTAACCCAAAGCCCGAATTTTGACCCAAAACCCTTATTTAGACCCAAAACCCTATTTTTTACTCAAAACCCTAATTCAAACCCCGAACCCTAATTTTGACCCAAAACTCTAATTCGGACACAAAACCGAACTTTTGACCCAAAACCCCAATTTTAACCCAAATCCCTAATTTTGACCCAAAACCTAACTCTGACCCAAAACCCTAAATCAAACCCTAAACCCTAATTTTAACCCAAAGCCCTAAATTTAACCCAGAACCCTAATTTTGACGCAAAACCCTAATTTAACACAAAATGCTAATTCAAACCCTTAACCCTAATTTTGCCCCTAAACCCTAATTTTGATCCTCAACCCTAAATTTGACCCAAAACCTAATTCTAACCCTAATTTAGACCCAAAACCCTAATTCTAACTCTATTTTTGTCCCAAAACCCTTTTTTTAACTCAAAACCCGAAACCTTAATTTTGACCCAAAACCCAAATTTGGAACCAAAACCCAAATTTTGACCCAAAACCCTAATCCTAACCCTAATTTAGACCCAAAACACTAATTCGAACCCTATTTTTGAACCAAAACCCTATTTTAAACTCAAAACCCTAATTCAAACCCTAAACCCTAATTTTGACCCTAAACCCTAAATTTGACCCGGAACCCTAATTTTAACCCTAATTTTGACCCAAACCCCTATTTTTAACTCAAACCGCTATTTCAAACCCTAAACCATAATTTTGACCCAAAACCCAAATTTTGACCCAAAACCCTAGTTTAGACCCAAAACCCTATTTTTAACCCAAAACCATAATTCAAACCCTAATTTAGACCCAAAACCCTAATTCTAACCGTATTTTTGTCCCAAAACCATTTTTTTAACTCAAAACCCTAATTCAAACCCTAAACCCAAATTTGGACCCAAAACCCTATTTTTAACTCAAAACCCTAATTCAAACCCAAAAACCTAAATTTTGACCCTAAACCCTAAATTTAACCCAGAACCCTAAATTTAACCCAAAGCCCGAATTTTGACCCAGTACCCTAATTTAGACCCAAAACCCTATTTTTTACTCAAAACCCTAATTCAAACCATGAACCCTAATTTTGACCCAAAACTCTAATTCGGACACAAAACCCAAATTTTGACCCAAAACCCCAATTTTAACCCAAATCCCTAATTTTGACCCAAAACCCTAACTCTGACCCAAAACCCTAATTTTGACTCAAAACCCTAACTCAAACCCTAAACCCTAATTTTAACCCAAAGCCCTAAATGTAACCCAGAACCCTAATTTTGACCCAAAACCCTAATTTAACAAAAAATGCTAATTCAAACCCTAAACCCTAATTTTGCCCCTAAACCCTAATTTTGATCCTAAACCCTAAATTTGTCCCAAAACCTAATTCTAACCCTAATTTAGACCCAAAACCCTAATTCTAACTCTATTTTTGTCCCAAAACCCTTTCTTTAACTCAAAACCAGAAAACCTTAATTTTGACCCAAAACCCAAATTTGGAACCAAAACCCAAATTTTGACCCAAATCCCTTATCCTAACCCTAATTTAGACCCAAAACACTAATTCGAACCCTATTTTTGAACCAAAACCCTATTTTAAACTCAAAACCCTAATTCAAACCCTAAACCCTAATTTTGACCCTAAACCCTAAATTTGACCCGGAACCCTAATTTTAACCCTAATTTTGACCCATACCCCTATTTTTAACTCAAACCGCTATTTCAAACCCTAAACCATAATTTTGACCCAAAACCCAGATTTTGACCCAAAACCCTAGTTTAGACCCAAAACCCTATTTTTAACCCAAAAACATAATTCAAACCCTAATTTAGACCCCAAACCCCAATTCTAACCGTATTTTTGTCCCAAAACCATTTTTTTAACTCAAAACCCTAATTCAAACCCTAAACCCAAATTTGGACCCAAAACCCTATTTTTAACTCAAAACCCTAATTCAAACCCAAAAACCTAAATTTTGACCCTAAACCCTAAATTTACCGAACCCTAAATTTAACCCCCTTTCCCACCCTATTTAGACCCAAAACCCTATTTTTCTCAAACCCTAATTCAACTCGAACCCTAATTTTGACCCAAAACCTAATTCGACACAAACCAAATTTTGACCCAAAACCCCAATTTTAACCCACCTATTTTGACCCAAACCCTACCACCCAAACCCTAATTTTGACTCAAACCCCCCCTAAACCCTAATTTTAAGACAAAGCCCTAAATTTAACCCAGAACCCTAATTTTGACCCAAAACCCTAATTTAACAAAAAATGCTAATTCAATCCCTTAACCCTAATTTTGCCCCTAAATCCTAATTTTGATCCTCAACCCTAAATTTGACCCAAAACCTAATTCTAACCCTAATTTAGACCCAAAACCCTAATTCTAACTCTATTTTTGTCCCAAAACCCTTTTTTTTAACTAAAAACCCGAAACCTTAATTTTGACCCAAAACCCTAATCCTAATCCTAATTTAGACCCAAAACACTAATTCGAACCCTATTTTTGAACAAAAACCCTATTTTAAACTCAAAACCCTAATTCAAACCCTAAACCCTAATTTTGACCCTAAACCCTAAATTTGACCCAGAACCCTAATTTTAACCCTAATTTTGACCCAAACCCCTATTTTTAACTCAAACCGTTATTTCAAACCCTAAACCATAATTTTGACCCCAAACCCAGATTTTGACCCAAAACCCTAGTTTAGACCCAAAACCCTATTTTTAACCCAAAACCATAATTCAAACCCTAATTTAGACCCAAATCCCTAATTCTAGCCGTATTTTTGTCCCAAGACCATTTTTTTAACTCAAAACCCTAATTCAAACCCTAAACCCAAATTTGGACCCAAAACCCTATTTTTAACTCAAAACCCTAATTCAAACCCAAAAACCTAAATTTTGACCCTAAACCCTAAATTTAACCCAGAACCCTAAATTTAACCCAAAGCCCGAATTTTGACCCAAAACCCTAATTTAGACCAAAAACCCTATTTTATACACAAAACCCTAATTCAAACCATGAACCCTAATTTTGACCCAAAACTCTAATTCGGACACAAAACCCAAATTTTGACCCAAAACCCCAATTTTAACCCAAATCCCTAATTTTGACCCAAAACCCTAACTCTGACCCAAAACCCTAATTTTGACTCAAAACCCTAACTCAAACCATAAACCCTAATTTTAAGACAAAGCCCTAAATTTAACCCAGAACCCTAATTTTGACCCAAAACCCTAATTTAACAAAAAATGCTAATTCAAACCCTTAACCCTAATTTTGCCCCTAAACCCTAATTTTGATCCTCAACCCTAAATTTGACCCAAAACCTAATTCTAACCCAAATTTAGACCCAAAACCCTTATTCTAACTCTATTTTTGTCCCAAACCCATTTTTTTAACTCAAAACCCGAAACCTTAATTTTGACCCAAAACCCAAATTTGGAAGCAAAACCCAAATTTTGACCCCAAACCCTAATCCTATCCCTAATTTAGACCCAAAACACTAATTCGAACCCTATTTTTGAACCAAAACCCTTTTTTAAACTCAAAACCCTAATTCAAACCCTAAACCCTAATTTTGACCCTAAACCCTAAATTTGACCCAGAACCCTAATTTTAACCCTAATTTTGACCCAAACCCCTATTTTTAACTCAAACCGCTATTTCAAACCCTAAACCATAATTTTGACCCAAAACCCAGATTTTGACCCAAAACCCTAGTTTAGACCCAAAACCCTATTTTTAACCCAAAACCATAATTCAAACCCTAATTTAGACCCAAAACCCTAATTCTAACCGTATTTTTGTCCCCAAACCATTTTTTTAACTCAAAACCCTAATTCAAACCCTTAACCCAAATTTGGACCCAAAACCCTATTTTTAACTCAAAACCCTAATTCAAACCCAAAAACCTAAATTTTGACCCTAAACCCTAAATTTAACCCAGAACCCTAAATTTAACCCAAAGCCCGAATTTTGACCCAGTACCCTAATTTAGACCCAAAACCCTATTTTTTACTCAAAACCCTAATTCAAACGCCGAACCCTAATTTTGACCCAAAACTCTAATTCGGACACAAAACCGAAATTTTGACCCAAAACCCCAATTTTAACCCAAATCCCTAATTTTGACCCAAAACCCTAACTCTGACCCAAAACCCTAATTTTGACTCAAAACCCTAACTCAAACCATAAACCCTAATTTTAAGACAAAGCCCTAAATTTAACCCAGAACCCTAATTTTGACCCAAAACCCTAATTTAACAAAAAATGCTAATTCAAACCCTTAACCCTAATTTTGCCCCTAAACCCTAATTTTGATCCTCAACCCTAAATTTGACCCAAAACCTAATTCTAACCCTAATTTAGACCCAAAACCCTAATTCTAACTCTATTTTTGTCCCAAAACCCTTTTTTTAACTCAAAACCCGAAACCTTAATTTTGACCCAAAACCCAAATTTGGAACCGAAACCCAAATTTGGACCCAAAACCCTAATCCTATCCCTAATTTAGACCCAAAACACTAATTCGAACCCTATTTTTGAACCAAAACCCTATTTTAAACTCAAAACCCTAATTCAAACCCTAAAATCTAATTTTGACCATAAACCCTAAATTTGACCCGGAACCCTAATTTTAACCCTAATTTTGACCCAAACCCCTATTTTTAACTCAAACCGCTATTTCAAACCCTAAACCATAATTTTGACCCAAAACCCAAATTTTGACCCAAAACCCTAGTTTAGACCCAAAACCCTATTTTTAACCCAAAACCATAATTCAAACCCTAATTTAGACCGAAAACCATAATTCTAACCCTAATTTTGTCCAAAAACCATTTTTTAACTCAAAACCCTAACTCAAACCCTAAACCCAAATTTGGACCCAAAACCCTATTTTTAACTCAAAACCCTAATTCAAACCCAAAAACTAAATTTTGACCCTAAACCCTAAATTTAAGCCTGAACCCTAATTTTCACCCAAAGCCCGAATTTTTACCCAACACCCTAATGAGCACCCCAAACCCTAATTATTACTCAAAACCCTAATTCAACCCATGAACCCTAATTTTGACCCACAACACTAATTCGGACACAAAACCCAAATTTTGACCCAAAACCCCAATTTTAACCCAAATCCCTAATTTTGACCCAAAACCCTAACTCTGACCCAAAACCCTAATTTTGACTCAAAACCCTAACTCAAACCCTAAACCCTAATTTTAACCCATAGCCCTTAATTTAACCCATAACCCTAATTTTGACCCAAAACCCTAATTTAACAAAAAATGCTAATTCAAACCCTAAACCCTAATTTTGCCCCTAAACCCTAATTTTTATCCTAAACCCTAAATTTGTCCCAAAACCTAATTCTAACCCTAATTCAGACCCAAAACCCTAATTCTAACTCTATTTTTGTCCCAAAACACTTTTTTTAACTCAAAACCCGAAACCTTAATTTTGACCCAAAACCCAAATTTTGACCCAAAACCCTAATCCTAACCCTAATTTAGACCCAAAACACTAATTCGAACCCTATTTTTGAACCAAAACCCTTTTTTAAACTCAAAACCCTAATTCAAACCCTAAACCCTAATTTTGACCCTAAACCCTAAATTTGACCCAGAACCCTAATTTTAACCCTAATTTTGACCCAAACCCCTATTTTTAACTCAAACCGCTATTTCAAACCCTAAACCATAATTTTGACCCCAAACCCAGATTTTGACCCAAAACCCTAGTTTAGACCCAAAACCTTATTTTTAACCCAAAACCATAATTCAAACCCTAATTTAGACCCAAAACCCTAATTCTAGCCGTATTTTTGTCCCAAAACAATTTTTTAACTCAAAACCCTAATTCAAACCCAAAAACCTAAATTTTGACCCTAAACCCTAAATTTAACCCAGAACCCTAAATTTAACCCAAAACCCTATTTTTTACTCAAAACCCTAATTCAAACCCCGAACCCTAATTTTGACCCAAAACTCTAATTCGGACACAAAACCGAAATTTTGACCCAAAACCCCAATTTTAACCCAAATCCCTAATTTTGACCCAAAACCCTAATTTTGACTCAACCCAAACTCAAACCATAAACCCTAATTTTAAGACAAAGCCCTCAATTTAACCCAGAACCCTAATTTTGACCCAAAACCCTAATTTAACAAAAAATGCTAATTCAAACCCTTAACCCTAATTTCGCCCCTAAACCCTAATTTTGATCCTCAACCCTAAATTTGACCCAAAACCTAATTCTAACCCTAATTTAGACCCAAAACCCTAATTCTAACTCTATTTTTGTCCCAAAACCCTTTTTTTAACTCAAAATCCGAAAACCTTAATTTTGACCCAAAACCCAAATTTGGAACCAAAACCCAAATTTTGACCCAAATCCCTTATCCTAACCCTAATTTAGATCCAAAACACTAATTCGAACCCTATTTTTGAACCAAAACCCTATTTTAAACTCATAACCCTAATTCAAACCCTAAACCCTAATTTTGACCCTAAACCCTAAATTTGACCCGGAACCCTAATTTTAACCCTAATTTTGACCCAAAACCCTATTTTTAACTCAAACCGCTATTTCAAAACCTAAACTATAATTTTGACCGAAAACCCAAATTTTGACCCAAAACCCTTGGTTTGACCCAAAACCTTATTTTAAAACCAAAACCAAAATACAAACCCTAATTCTAACCCTATTTTTGTCCCAAAACAATTTTTTAACTCAAAACCCTAAAACTTAAATTCGACCCAAAACTTAAATTTTGACCCAAAACCCTAATTTAGACCCAAACCCCTAATTCTAACCCTATTTTTGTCCCAAAACCCTATTTTTAACACAACCCTAATTCAAACCCTAAACCCTAATTTTGACCCAAAACCCTAAATTTGAACCAGAACCCTAATTTTGACCTGAAACCCTAATTTTAACCCAAAAACATAAATTTTGACCCTAAACCCTAAATTTAGCCCAGTACCCTAAATTTGAGCGAGAGCCCTAATTTTGTACCAAAACCCTAATTATAACCGTAATTTAGACCCAAAACCCTATTTTTTAGTCAAAACCCTAAACCAAAGATTTGACCCAAAACCCTAATTTTAACCCAAATCCTTAATTTTGACCCAAACCCCTAATTTAGACTAAAAACCCTAAATTTGAGCCAAAACCCTAATTTAGAACCCTGAACCCTAATTTTGACCCAAAACCCGAATTCTAACCCTAATTTAGACACAAACGCCTATTTCTCACCCTATTTTTGTCCCAAAACCCTAATTCAAACCCTAAACCCTATTTTTGACTCGAAACCCTAATTTTAACCAAAAAACCTAAATTTTGACCCAAAACCCTAAATTTTACCTAGAAGCCTAAATT
Source organism: Sophora flavescens (assembly GCA_030762895.1). Taxonomy (NCBI): domain Eukaryota; kingdom Viridiplantae; phylum Streptophyta; class Magnoliopsida; order Fabales; family Fabaceae; genus Sophora; species Sophora flavescens. Next base: position 2,589,223 of record JAUPTC010000011.1, on the reverse strand, counting down.
TAACCCAGTACCCAAATTTCAACACAAAGCCATAATTTCGACCCAAAACCCAAATTTAGAACCAAAACCCTAGTGTTAACCCAAAACCCCTAATTCAAAACATAAACCCGAATTCTAACTCTAATTTAGAACCAAAACCCCAATTCTGACATTAATTTTATCCCAAAACCCTATTTTTAACTCACCCCTAATTCAAACCGTCAACCCAAATTTTGACCCTAAATCATAAATTTAACCCAAAACCCTAATTTTGACCCGAAACCCTAATTTTAACAGAAATCCGTAATTCTAACCCAATTTTTGACCCAAAACCCTATTTAAACTCAAAACCCTAATTCAAACCCTAAACCCTAAATTTGACCCAAAACCCTAATTTTAATCAAAAATCCTAATTCTAACCCTAAACCCTAACTCGAACCCTATTTTTAACCCAAAACCCTATTTTAAACTCAAAACCCGAATTCAAACCCTAAACCCTAAATTTGACCCAGAACTCTGATTTTGGCTCGAAACCCTAATTATAACCCAAATCCCTAATTCTAACCATAATTTTGACCCAAAGCCCTAATTATGACCCAAAGCCCTAATTATAACCCAAAGACCTAATTCTGACCCAATACCCTAATTGTGACGCAAAACCTAATTTAGACCCAAAACCCTATTTTTAACCCAAACCCTTAATTTTGACACTAAACCCTAATTTTGATCTTAAACCCTAAATTTGACCCAAAACCTAATTCTAACCCTACTTTGGACCCAAAACCGTAATTCTAACCCTATTTTTGTCCGAAAACCCATTTTTAAATTCAAAACCCGAAACCTTAATTTTGGCCCAAAACCCAAATTTGGACCCAAAACCCAAAATTTGACCCAAAACCCTAATTCTAATCCTAATTTAGACCCAAAACCCTAATTCTAACCCTATTTATGTCGCAAAACCCTATTTTTAACTAAACACTAATTGAAACCCAAAAACCTAAATTTTGACCCTAAACCTTAAATTTGAGTGAGAACCCTAATTTTAACCAAAAGCCCTAATTTTGAGCCAAAACCCCAATTCTAACCGTAATTTAGACCCAAAACCCTATTTTTTAGTCAAAACCCTAATTCAAACCCTGAACCCTAATTTTGACCAAAAACCCTAATTTGGACCCAAAACCAAAATATTGACCCAAAACCCTATTTTTAACCCAAATCCCTAATTTTGACCCAAAACCCTAATTCTGACTTAAAACCCTACATTTGAGCCAAAAGCCTAATTCAAACCCTAAACCGAAAATTTGGCCCTAAATCCTAAATTTAACCCAGAACACTAATTTTGACCTGAAACCCAAATTTCAACCCAAAAACCTCTATTTTGACCCTAAACCCTAAATTTAACCCAGAACCCTAATATTTGACCCAAAACCCTAATTTCAACCCAAAGCCCTAATTTTGACGCAAAACCCTAATTTAGACCCAAAACCCTATTTTTTACTCAAAACACTAATTTTGACCCAAAACCAAAATTCTGACCCAAAATCCCAATTTAGACCCAAACCCCTAATTCAAACCCTAAACCCTAATTCTAACCCTAATTTAAACCCAAAACCTAATTCTGACCCTATTTTTGTCCCAAAACCCTATTTTTAACTCAACCCTAATTCTAACTGTCAACCCAAATTTTGACCCTAAATTCTAAATTTAACCCAAAACCCTAATTTTGACCCGGAAACCAAATTTTAACCCAAATCTGAAATTCTAACCCTATTTTTGACCGAAAACCCTATTTTTAACTCAAAATCCTAATTCAAACCCAAATCCATAATTTTGACCCAAAGCCCTAATCTTGACCGAAAACCTAATTCTGACCCAAAATCCTAATTTAGACCCTAAACCCTAATTTTGACCCAAAACCCTAAACCCTAACTCGAACCCTATTTTTGACCCAAAACCCTATTTTAAACTCGAAACCCTAATTCAAACCCTAAACCCTAAATTTGATACAGAACCCTAATTTTGACCCGAAACCCTAATTTTAACCCAAATCCCTAATTCTAACCATATTTTTAAGTCAAAAACCATAATTCAAACCCTAAACCCTAATTTTGACGCAAGGCCCTAATTTTGACCGAAAATCCTAATCCTGACCCAAAACCCTAATTTAGACCTAAAACCCTATTTTTAACGCAAAACCCTAATTCAAACCCTCAAACCTATTTCTAACCCTGTTTTTGTCCCGAAACCCTAATTCTAACCAAGTTTTGTCCTAAAACCCTTTTTTTAACTCAAAACCCGAAACCTTAATTTTGACCCCAACCCCTAATTCTAACCCTAATTTTGTGCCAAAACCGTATTGATAACTCAAAACACTAATTCAAACCCAAAAACCTAAATTTTGACCCTAAACCCGGAATTTAACATAGAACCCTAAATTTGACCCAGAACCATAATTTTAACCCAAAGCCCTAATTTGGACCCAAAACCCTAATTTTGACTCAAAACCCTAATTCAAACCCTAAACCCTAATTTTGACCCAAAGCCCTAAATTTAACCAAGAACCCTAATTTTGACCCAAAACCCTAATTTAACCCAAAACCCTAATTCAAACCTTAAAGCCTAATTTTGATCCTAAACCCTAAATTTGACCCAAAACCTAATTCTAACCCTATTTTAGACCCAAAACCCTAATTCTAACCCTATTTTTGTTCCAAAACCCAAATTTTGACCCAAAAACCTAATTTGAACCCTATTTTTGAACCAAAACCCTATTTTAAACTCAAAACCCTAATTCAAACCCTAAACCCTAATTTTGACCCTAAACCCTAAATTTGACCCATAACCCTAATTTTAACCCTATTTTTGACACAAAATCCTATTATTAACTCAAAACGCTATTTCAAACCCTAAACCATAGTTTTGACCCAAAACCCTAGTTTAGACCCAAAACCCTATTTTTAACCCAAAACCATATTTCAAACCCTAATTTAGACCCAAAACCCTAATTCTAACCCTATTTTTGTCCCAAAACCATTTTTTTAACTCAAAACCCTAAACCTTAATTTTGACCAAAAACTCAAATTTTGACCCAAACCCCTAATTCTAACCCTATTTTTAACTCAAAACCCTAATTCAAACCATAAACCCTAATTTTGACCCTAAACCCTAAATTTGAACCAGAACCCTAATTTTGACCAAACCCTAATTTCAACCCAAAGCCCTAATTTAAACCCAAAACCCTAATTCTGACCCTATTTTTGTCCCAAAACCCTATTTTTAACTCAACCCTAATTCTAAACGTCAACCCAAATTTTGACCCTAAATCCTAAATTTAACCCAAAACCCTAATTTTGACCCGAAAACCTAATTTTCACCAAAATCCGAAATTCTAACCCTATTTTTGACCCAAAACCCTATTTTTAACTCAAAACCCAAATTCAAACCCAAATCCATAATTTTGACCCAAAGCCCTAATCTTGACCGAAAACCCTAATTCTGACCCAAAATCGTAATTTAGACCCTAAACCCTAATTTTGACCCAAAACCCTAATTCAAACCCTAAACCCTAACTCGAACCCTATTTTGGACCCAAAACCCTATTTTAAACTCGAAACCCTAATTTAAACCCTAAACCCTAAATTTGACCCAAAACACTAATTCTGACTCGAAACCCTAATTTTGACCCAAAACCCTATTTTTAACGCAAAACCCTAATTCAAACCCTGAAACCTATTTCTAACCCTGTTTTTGTCCCAAAACCCTAATTCTAACCCTGTTTTGTCCCCAACACCTTTTTTTTAACTCAAAACCCGAAACCTTAATTTTGACCCCAACCCCTAATTCTAACCCTATTTTTGTCCCAAAACCCTATTTTTAACTCAAAATCCTAATTCAAACCCAAAAACCTAAATTTTGACCCTTAACCCTAAATTTAACACAGAACCCTAATTTTAACCCAAAGCCCTAATTTTGACCCAAAACCCTAATTTAGACCCTGAACCCTAATTTTGACCCAAAACTCTAATTTGGACCCAACCAAAATTTTGACCCAAAACCCCAATTTTGACCCAGAACCCTAATTTTAACCCAAAACCCTAATTCTGACCCAAAACCCTAATTTTGACACAAAACCCAAATTTTGACCCAAAGTCCTAAATTTAACCCAGAACCCTAATTTTGACCCAAAACCCTAATTTAACCCAAAACCCTAAACAAACCCTTAACACTAATTTAGACCCTAAACCCTAATTTTGATCCTAAACCCTAAATTTGACCCTAAACCCTAATCCTAACCCTAATTTAGGCCTAAAACCCTAATTCGAACCCTATTTCTGAACCAAAAACCTATTTTAAACTGAAAACCCTAATTTTGACCCTAAACCCTAAATTTGACCCAGAACCCTAATTTTAACCCTATTTTTGACCCAAAACCCTATTTAAAACTCAAAACCCTATTTCAAACCCTAAACCATAATTTTGACCCAAAACCCAAATTTTGACCCAAATCCCTAGTTTAGACCCAAAAACCTATTTTCAACCCCAAACCATAATTCAAACCCTAATTTAGGCCCAAAACCCTAATTATAACCCAATTTTTGTCCCAAAATCATTTATTTAACTCAAAACCTTATACCTTAATTTTGACCCAAAACTCAAATTTTGACCCAAAACCCTAATTTAGACCTAAACCCTGAATTCTAACCCTATTTTTGACCCAAAACCCTAATATTAACCCAAATCCCAAATTTTGACCCAAAACCCTAATTTAGACTTAAAACCATAATTTAGACCCAACACCCTAAATTTGAGTCAAAACCCTAATTGAGAACCCTGGACCCTAATTTAGACCCAAACCCCTAATTCTAACCCTATTTTTGTCCCAAAACCCTATTTTTAACTCAAAACCCTAATTCAAACCCTAAACCCTAATTTTGCCCCTCAACCCTAAATTTGAACCAGAACCCTAATTTTGACCCAAAAACCTAATTTTAACCCAAAAACCTAATTTTTGATCATAAACCATAAATTTTACCCAGAACCCTAAATTTAACCCAGTACCCTAAATTTTGACCCAGAACCATAATTCCAGCCCAAAGCCATAATTTTGACCCAAAACCCAAATTTTGATCCTAATTTAGACCCAAACCCTATTTTTAACCCAAAACCCTAATTCAAACCATAAACCCTAATTTAGACCCAAAACCCCTATTCTGACCCTATTTTTATCCCAAAACCCTATTTTTAACTCAACCCCAATTCAAACCGTCAACCTAAATTTTGACCCTAAAACCCAGAACCCTAATTTTGACCCGAAACCCTAATTTTAACCCAAATCCGTAATTCTAACCCAATTTCTGACCCAAAACCCTAATTCAAACCCTAAACCTATTTTTGACCCTAAACCCTAAATTTGACCCAGAACCCTAATTTTGACCCGAAACCTAAACTTTAACCCAAAACCCAATTCTAACCCTATTTTTGACCCAAAACCCTATTTTTAACTTAAACCCCTAATTCAAACCCTAAACCCTAATTTTTTCCCAAAGCCCTAATTTTGTCTGAAAACCCTAATTTAGACCCAAAACCCTATTTTTAACCCAAAACCCTAATGCAAACCCTAAACCCTAATTTTGACCCTAAACCCTAATTTGGATCCTTGTTAACGAATCTAGGCGAGTATACCTAGTCGTACAAGTAATACGATGGTGAGACCGATTATCGTATCCACAGGGATCGGTTGCCAATTACCAATTCGCAAATCAAACAACTATCTAGACTAAACTATAAATCAAGAGAAATCAAAACAGAAAAATAAAAGCAATAAAATGTTTTTTTTTTTGTCTTTTTGGGAACTTTTAACAAACACTTGGAGTGCAGAAAGAGGTGTTGGGATTAAATTTCACCAAACCTTAGCCTCATGCAATACCAAGACTAGATACCTCCCATTCATGCTTCAAATATTAAAATCAACCCACGAAATTACTCAAGCCCTGATTCCTCAGATGACAAAAGCCTAAATCCACTAATAGACCCTAATTCCTTAGGTGGCCTAGATTAATGAATTTGCATTAAGAGTAGGGATTACGCGATTACTAATAAACCAAACTCCATTCCTAGATGCAAGGTTTACTAGGTGATTAATTCCAGATCCATAATCAATAAGAACGTCCCCATTGCAGATCAATTCTGAAAATTAGTTCATGGGTAGCTAAGCCACAAAAAGCATTAAGCGTAGGAATTAAACACTAATACGAAGGCATGAACACAGATTAATCAATCATGGCAAATACATAATATTCAGTTTGGTTACATCTAATCCCAACAACAGGGATTTAGCTACTCATAGAGAAAGCCAAAACAAAAACAGTAGGGACAAAGGAAAGTAGAAGGGAAGAAAGAAACTCCATTAGGAGCTTTTCCCAGTCGTCAACCTCCTTTGATTCTAGGGTTCCAGTCCTCCTCAACCGCCAGCCTCCAAGGTCTTCCTAGGGTGAAAGTGCTCCTAGGGTAAAAGTCCCTCTTTTTCTATCTGGAAGAGTCTCCCCCCAGATCTTGGATCCTCCTTTCTGTTCTGCGCTGGGCATCTTTTATAGACTGGGCACGCGTCACGGCTGTGATGGCCATTACGACCAGGCCGTGACGTGTTCTGGAATGGGAGCGCTTTCAAATTTGGAGCATCACGGTCGTGATCTG
>JAUPTC010000011.1:2504039-2582051 GCA_030762895.1 Sophora flavescens | reverse complement strand
AAACCCTAAACCCTAATTTTGACCCTAAACCTAAAATTGACCAGGAACCTGATATAACCCTAATTTTGACCCCAAACCATAACTCAATAGCTATACCAGAACCTAAACCATAATTTTAGTAAAAACTAAATTTTGACCCAAACCACAAGTTAGACTACAGCCATATTTTAAACCCAAAACCATAATACGAACCTAATTTGAAACCTGAAAACCTAATTCTAACCACACATTTTTGTCCCCAAAACAATTTTTAACTCAAAACCCTAAACCTTAAATTAGGAAGGCGAAAACTTAAATTTTATTACAAGCCTAATTTAGACAAAGACCCTAATTGCCCAATATATTGCAATCTGAACCTATTTTCCCAACACAAAACCTAATTCAAACCCAAAACCTAATTTGTTCAAACCCTAAATTACAGACCCAAACCATAATTTGACCCGAAACCCTAAATTTTAACCCAAAAACCTAAATTTTGTTACTAAACCCAATTCTTGAACCAACGGAAATTTGGTAAAGAGCCACTAATTTTTAACCAAAAACCATTTAATTTTGTGCAAAACCTTAATTATAGCAGTAATTTAGACCCGAGAAAACCTATTTTTAGTCAAAACCCTAATTTTCATTAAATTCTTAATTGGACCCAAAACCAAGAATTTGACCCCAAAATACTAATTTTAACCAAATATGATTTTGTTACAAAACCTAATTTTGAATAAGCCTTTAAGTTTGAGCCGAAAATTACTGTTCTGATACAGACCCTAATTTTGACCCAAAGCAGAATTTTAACCTAATTTAGACCCCAGACCCTTTTATTTACAACCTATTTTGTCTACAATATATTTTTAACTAAACCTGTTCAAACCTAAACCTGTACGACCCTAAACCACATAATTGAACCGGAACCTAATTTTGACTGTGCCTGGTTTTAACCCAAAACCACAAATTGGAGCCCCAAAGCCTAGATTTTTGCGGAGGCCTAAGTTGGCTTGATGCCACACAAAAATTTCAACCACATTATTATAATTTTGATACAAACCCAAATTTTATTAATTTGGGCGAGCCACTGGTTTTAACCCAAAACCTAATTCAAAACATAAACCCGGTCTAACTCTAACTTAGAACCCGAAAACCTAATTAGGCATTAATTTTATCATGAAACCTATTTTTAACAAGCCACTAATTCCCGATCGTCAGCAAAAATTTTGACCCTAAATCCGCAAATTTAACCCGAAAACCTTTAATTTGGACCAGAAACCTAATTTTAACACAAATCAGTAATTCTAACCCAATTTTTGACCCAAAACACTATTTAAACTCAAAACCCTAATTAGACCTAAACATATTTTTGACCAAAACCCTAGAACATTTGAAAAAAAACCTGTTTTTAACCAAAAACCCTAATTGAGCCACAGGCCCCCCAACTCGAACCTATTTTGACCCAATCCTATTTTAAACTCAAAACCGGAATTCAAACCCTTCACCTAAATTTGACCAAGAACCTAAATTTGACCAGACCCTAATTTTGTCCATAAGCCCTAAATTTAGCCCGATTATACAAAATTTGACCCGTAACCTAATTTACGACCCAAGCCTAATTGCAGCCTTGACACAGTCATTTTTAATTTAGACCCAAGCCCTCTTTACTCAAGCACTAATTTTGACCCAAAACCAAATTCGACCCGAACCCTGTTACAACAAAACCCTAATTCAAACCCTAAACCCCCAATTTAGACTAAACCATAATTCGACCTTATTTGTCCCAAAAGGAAATACATTTTTAACTCACGACCTTAATTCCTAGCAGTCAACCCCAATTTTGATACTAAATCCTAGAATTTAACCCAGACCACACAATTTTGACAGAAAACCTAATTTTAACCCAAAATCCAAATTCTAACCCTATTTTTGACCCAAAACCACCTTTTAACTCAAAACCTAATTCAAACCAAAATCCATAATTTTGACCCAAATACCCCAATCTTGACAGAAAACCTAATTAAACGATACAGTCTAATTTAGACAATAAACCATAATTTTGACCCAAGTACCCTACTTTCAGCAGCTAAAGCCTAACTCCAGAATATGTTTTGACCAAAACACACTATTTAAAACTCGAAAACCTTTTTAAGACCACTACAAACCTAAATTTGACCACAGACCACTAATTTTGACCGAAATATTTAATTTAACCGAAATCCCAACCATATTTTTAACTTTCGAAACCTAATTCAAACCCTAAACCTAATTTTGACCCCAAGCCTACTTTTGACAGAAAATCCTAATTCTGACCCAAAACCCTATTTTTAACATAAAACCTAATTAATTATGAACTAAATTGTAGCTTACTGTTTTTGTCCCAAAACACTATTTGTGGGCTGTTTTGTTCCCAATCCATACTATATCTCAAAACCCCGAGAAACCTTAATTTTAACTGACAAAGTAATTCTAACCCTTATTTTTGTCCCAAAAACCTATTTTTAACTCAAACCCTAATTCAAACCCAAAAACCTAAATTTTGACCCAAAACCCTAAGATTAACAAGAACTCTAAATTTAACCAGAAACTAAGTGCTGCTTTAGCCCAAGGACGAATTTTACCCAAAATCTAATTTAGACCCAAAACCCTATTTTTACTCAAAACCTAATTCAAAACCCGAACCCCTATTACACCCAAAACTTTAATTCGGACACAGACCGAAATTTTGATTAGCCCCAATAGAACCCAACCCAATTGCACCCAAACCCAATCGACCCAAAACCCTAATTTTGACTAAAACACTAATTCAACTTTTCACCTAATCTTAACCCAAAGCCCAAATGTAACCCTAACCCCAGTTTTGACCCCAAACCCTAATTTAACCAAAATGTTAATTCAAACCCTAAACCCTAATTTTCCTTTAAACCCAATACTCATCCTAAACACCAAATTTGACCCCAAAACCTAATTCCCTAACCCTAATTAGACCCAAAACCCTAATTCTAACTCCATTTTTGTCCTAAACCCTTTTTAACTCAAAACTCAAACCTTCATTTTGACCAAATCCAAATTTGGAACCAAAACCAATTTTGACCCAAAACCCTAATCCCCATCCTAATTTAGACCCAGAACACTAATTAAACTCCTATTTTTAATCCAAAACCCTATTTTAAACTCAAACCCTAATTCAAACCTAAAACCTAATTTTTGACCCTAAACCCTAAATTTGACCCGTAACCACATTTAACCCTAATTTTTGACCCAAACCTATTTTTAACCCAAAAACCATTTCAGACCCCCAAACCAGAATTTTGACCCAAAACCCAAATTTTCACCCAAAACCCCTATTTTAACTTAAAACCATAATTCAAACCTAAATTTAGAACAAAAACCCTCATTCTAACCATAATTTCCCCAAAACCATTTTTTTAATCAAAACCTAATGGAAACCCCTAAACCCAAATTTGGACCCCAAAACCCTATTTTTAACTCAAAGCCTGATTTTAACCCAAAAAACTAAATTTTGACTCCTAAACCTAAATTTTGACCCGAAAAACCTAATTTTAACCCAAACCAATTTTGATTCAGAACCCTAATTCAAACCCGAAACCCTAATTTTAAGTAAAGCTAAATTTAAACCGAACCTAATTTTGACCCCAACCCTAATTCTAACCCAAAATTAATTCAACCCTAAACCTAATTTTGATCCTCACCCTAATTTTGACCAAAACCTAACTCGAACCTAATTTTTGACTCAAACCCGAACTAACCTATTTTGCCAAAACCTTTTAACTTTCAAAACCAAACCTAATTTTTGAAACCCAAATTTGGAAACCCAAATTTTACCCAAAACCTAATCGTAACCTTAATTTTGACCCAAAACACTAATTAACCATTTGAACCAAACCCTATTTTAATCCCAAACCCTAATTCAAACCTAAATTAGTTAACAAACCCTAATTTTCACCAACCTAATTTTGACCCCAAACTTATTTTTAACTCAAATCAATTCAAACCTAAACCATAATTTTGACCCAAAACTGAAACTTTGGACAAAACCTAGTTTTAACCCGAAACCATAATTCTAACCCTAATTTGAAAAAACCCTAATTCTAACCCTATTTTGTCCAAAACCATTTTTAACTCAAAACCCTAATTCCAAACCCTAAACCCAAATTGGACCCAACAAACCAAAGCCAAAACCTCCATTACCCAAAGCCTAAATTGCCCCTGACCTAATTTTAACTTCCCTAATTTTACTCAATAACCCTATTTTACTCCGTCCTGATTCTTGAAGCGCTCAAACCGTTAATTTTGACCCAAACCTAGTTTTGACCAAACCTAATTTTAACTCCAACCCTTACTTATAAAACCCTAATTCGACCCAAAACCCTAATTTTAACTGAATCTAATCCCCAAACCATCTTAAACCTCACACCCTAAGTCCAGACCGTTACCCTCATATTTGCCCCTCAACCCCTACTCTTAACTAAAATCCTAATTCAAACCCAAAAACCTACACTTTGACCCCTATAACCCTAAATTTTACCAAACCTAAATTTATTAACCCAAAACCTTATATCAACCTAATTTGACCCCTAAACCCTACAACCATTTTACTCCAAAACCCTAATTCGAACAAAACCAAACCTAATTTTATTTCAAACTCTAATTGAAACTAAACCCAAATTTTTGACCCCAAACCCCCAACTTCCCTAATTTGACTAAAAACCTAACTCACCACAAAACCTAATTTGACTCAAAATAAACTCAAACCCATAAACCCTACATTAACCCCTAGAAACCCTAGAACTACTCTAACCCTAAATTTGACCCAGAATCCTGAATTTAAAAAAATCCTAATTTTGACCATCAACCCTAATTTTACACCTAAACCTCATATTCAACCTCAACCCTAAATCCCAAACCAGATTACCCTAAACCTAATTTTACCCAAACCCAACTAATATTTTCAACCCAAAACCTAAACTCAAACTCCTAAACCTTAATTTAAACCAAATAACTTAAATTTGAACCCCGAAACCCAAATTTATTGCAAACCTAATCCTAACCCTAATTTAGCTAAAACACATTGAACATTTTAACCTTAACCAAACCTAATTTAAACCCAAAACCCTAATTTTGACCCTAAACCTAATTTACCCTAAACCCTAAATTTAACCCCAAACCTAATTTTAACCACAACCCTACATTTAGAAAGAAAACCCTATTTTAACTCAAAACCTAATTCAAACCCTAAACCATAATTTTACCCTAAACCCTAAATTGACCAAAACCAAATTTTTAACCCAAATATAACTCCAACCTAATTTTGACCCAAACCACTAATTTTTACTCCAGAACCCTATTTTGACCAAACCTAACTTAAACCAAAACCAGAATTTTAACCCAAACCCTAATTTAACTCAAAACCCTCATTCTGACCAAAAACATAATTTTAACCATAATTTAAATTTTGAAACTAATTTGTCCCCAAACCCTATTTTTTTACAAAACCCTAATTCAAACCAAAACCTAATTTTAACCTAATTTGAACCCAAAACTAATTTTGACCCAAAACCCTAATTTTATTCGAAACCCTAATTTTGACCCAAACCTAAATTTTGAGCCCAAACCTAATTCTAACCTATTTCAAACTCTAAACCTAATTTTACCCAAAACCCTAATTTTGACCCAAAACCAAATTTTAACCCAAAACCTAATTCTAACCCCAAATTTAGACCAGAAACCCTAATTATGACCCTATTTTTTGTCCCAAAACCTTTTTTACAAAACCCAAAACCACCAAAATTTGACCCAAAACCCAAATTTAAACTCAAAACCTAATTTAAACCTTAAACCCTAATTTTAACCCTAAACCTAAATTTGACCCAAAACCCTAATTTTAACCCTAATTTTGACCCAAACATTTTTAACTCAATCCCAAACCCCTAATTTGAGCCTAAACCATAATTTTGACCCCAAACCCTAGTTTTGACCCAAAAACCTAATTTAAACCCTAAACCTAATTCTATATTTTTGTCCCCCAACCATTTTTTAACTCAAAACCTAATTCAAACCCTAAACCCAATTTTGCCCCCAAAACCCTATTTTTAACTCAAAACCTAATTCAAACCCAAAAACCTAAATTTAAAACCCTAAATTTAACTCAGACCTTAAATTTAACCCAAACAATTTTGACCCAAAACCTAATTTAGACCCAAAACCCTATTTTTACTCAAAACCCTAATTCAAACCCAAACCCTAATTTTGACCCAAAACTCTAATTCAGCCCAACGAATTTTGACCCCAAACCCCAATTTTGACCCAAAGCCCTAATTTTGACCCAAAACCTAACTCCACCCAAACCTAATTTTGACTCAAACCCAAACTCAAACCCTAAACCACTAAATTAACAAAAACCCTAAATTTAACCCAAAACCCTAATTTTGACCCAAAACCTAATTTAACAAAAAATGCTAATTCAAACCCTAAACCCTAATTTTTCCCCTAAACCCTAATTTTGATCCTCAACCTAAATTTGACCCAAAACCTAATTCTAACCCGTAATTTAGACCCAAAACCCTAATTCTAACTCTATTTTTGTCCCAAAACCCTTTTTTAACTCAAAATCCAAACCTTAATTTTGACCAAAACCCAAATTTGGAACCAAAACCCAAATTTGGACCCAAAACCCTAATTCTAACACTAATTTAGACCCAAAACACTAATTCTAACCCTATTTTTGAACCAAAACCGTATTTTAATCTAAAAACCCTAATTCAAACCCTAAAACCTAATTTTGACCCTAAACCCTTAATTTGACCGGGAACACTAATTTTAACCCTATTTATGAGCCAAACCCCTATTTTTAACTCAAACCTATTTCAAACCCTAAACTAATTTTGACCCAAACCCAAATTTGACCCAAAACCCTAGTTTAACCCAACCCCCCAAAACCTTAATTCAAACCCTAATTTAAACCCAAAACCCTAATTCTAACTACAATTTTGTCCCAAAACCATTTTTTAACTCAAAACCCTAATTCAAACCCTAAACTCAAATTTGGACTCAAAACCCTATTTTTAACTCAAACCCTAATTTAAACCAAAACAATTTTGACCTAAAACCCTAAATTTAACTGAAAACCTAATTTTAACCCAAAACCCTAATTTTGACCAGAACCCTAATTTAGACCCAAACCCTATTTTTAACTCAAACCCTAATTCAAACATGAACCCTAATTTTGACCCAAAACTCTAATTCGACACAAACCTAAATTTTTGACTCAAACCCCAATTTTAACCCAAACCCTAATTTTGACCCAAAACCCTAACTTTGACCCAAAACCCTAATTTTGACTCAAAACCCCTAACTCAAACCCAAAACCCTAATTTTAACCCAAGCCTAAATTAACCCAACCGACCAAACCTAATTTAACAAAAAATCTAATTCAAACCCCTAACCCTAATTTTGCCCCTAAACCCTAATTTTTATCCTAAACCCTAAATTTGTCCCAAAACCTAATTCTAACCCTAATTTAGACCCAAAACCCTAATTCTAACTCTATTTTTGTCCCAAAACCTTTTTTTTACTCAAAACCCGAAACCTTAATTTTGACCCAAAACCAAAAACCCAAATTTTGACCCAAACCCTAATCCTAATTTAGACCCAAAACACTAATTCGAACCCTATTTTCCAACAAAAAACCTATTTTAAACTCAAACCCTAATTCAAACCCTAAACCCTAATTTTGACCCTAAACCCTAAATTTCACCCAGAACCCTAATTTTAACCCTAATTTTGACCCAAACCCCTAATTTTACCTACCAATTTTCCCAAACTTTTGCCTAAACCATAATTTTGACCCAAACCTTAATTTAGACCCAAAACCTAGTTTAGACCCAAAACCCTAATTTTAACCCAAAGCCATAATTCAAACCCTAATTTAGACCCAAAACCCTAATTATAACCCCCCAAACCATTTTTAACCCAAAACCTAATTCAGACCCTTAACCCTAATTTGACCCAAAACCCTATTTTTAACTCAAAACCCTAATTCAAACCCAAAACCTAAATTTTGACCTAAACCCCTAATTTTAACTCAAAACCCTATAATTTTGACCCAAGCCCTAATTTGAACCCAAAACCCTATTTTTACCCCAAAACCCTAATTCAAACGCCAAACCCTAATTTTGACCCAAACCCTAATTCGACCCAAAACCCTAATTTTGACCCAAAACCCTAATTTTAACCCAAAACCTAATTTTGACACCCCTAAACCCTAATTTGACCCAAAACCTAAATTTAACCAAAACCCTAATTTTAACAAAAAACCCTAATTTTAACCCCAAAACCCACCAATTTACCCTAAACCTAATTTAACAAAAATGCTAATTCTAACCCTAATTTTGCCCCAAAACCCTAATTTTGATCCTCAACCCTAAATTTGACACAAAACCCTAATTCTAACCCTAATTTAGACCAAAAACCCTAATTTAACTTTCAAACCTAATTCAAAACCCAAAACCTTAATTTTGACTCCAAAACCCAAATTTAACCCAAAACCCAAATTTTTGACCCAAAACCCTAATTTTGACCCCAAACCAATTTTAATTCAAAACCCTAATTTTGAACCAAAACCCTAATTTTAAACTCAAACCCTAATTTAAACCTAAAACCTAAATTTTGACCCTAAACCCTAATTTGACCCAAACCCTAAATTTCAACCCTAATTTTGACCCAAACCCTAAATTTTAACCCAAACCGCTAATTAAAACCCTAAACCATAATTTTGACCCAAAACCTAATTTTGACCCAAAACCCTAATTTTAACCCAAAACCATAATACTAACCATAATTTAGACCCCAAACCTAATTCTAACCGTATTTTTGACCCAAAACCATATTTTTAACTCAAAACCCTAATTCAAACCCTAAACCAAATTTGACCCAAAACCTAATTTTAACTCAAACCTAATTTAACCCAAAACCTAAATTTTGACCCTAAACCCTAAATTTAAACCCTAAAACCCTAAATTTAACCCAAACCATAAATTTTGACCCAAACCCTAATTTTGACCCAAAACCTATTTTTACTCAAACCTAATTCAAACCCTAAACCTAATTTTGACCCAAAACCTAATTTTGACACAAAACCCAAATTTTGACCCAACCCCAATTTAACCCAAAACCCAATTTTGACCCAAAACCTAATTTTGACTCAAACCCAAACTCAAACCAAAAACCCTAATTTTAACACAAAACCTAAATTTAACCTAAACCCTAATTTTGACCCAAACCCTAATTTAACAAAATACCTAATTTTGACCCTAAACCCTAATTTTGCCCCTAAACCCTAATTTTGATCCTCAACCCTAAATTTGACCCAAAACCTAATTCTAACCCTTTGACCCAAACCCTAATTTTAACTCTATTTTTGTCCCAAACCCTTTTTTAACCCAAAACCTAATTCTACCCAAAACCCCAATTTAACCAAAACCCTAATTTTGACCCAAAACCCTAATTCCTAACCCTAATTTAGACCCAAAACACTAATTGCAACCCTATTTTTGAACCAAAACCTATTTTAAACTCAAAACCCTAAATCAAACCCCAAAACCTAATTTTCTCCCGAAAACCTAAATTTGACCCAGACCCTAATTTTAACCCTAATTTTGACCCCAAACCCTATTTTTAACTCAAACCCTATTTCAAACCTAAACCATAATTTTGACCCAAAACCCGAATTTTGACCCAAAACCTAGTTTAGACCCAAAACCCTATTTTTAACCCAAAACCAAATTCAAAACCCTAATTTAGACCCAAACCCAATTCCCAAACCATTTTTGTCCCAAAACCATAATTTTTAACTCAAAACCCTAATTCAAACCCTAAACCCAAATATGGACCCAAAATCCTATTTTTAACTCAAAACCCTAATTCAAACCCAAAAACATAAATTTTGACAATAAACACTAAATTTAAGCCAGAACACTAATTTTAACCCAAAGCCCTAATTTTGACCAAAACCCTAATTTTGACCCAAAACCCTAATTCAAACTCAAACCCTAATTTTGACTCAAAACCTAATTTTAACTCAAAACCCAAATTTGACCCAAAACCCTAATTTTGACCCAAATCCCTAATTTTGACCCAAAACCCTAACTCTGACCCAAAACCCTAATATTGACTCAAACCCTAAACCCTAATTTTAACCCAAAGCCCTAAATTTAACCCAGAACCCTATTTTTGACCCAAAACCCTAATTAAACAAAAAATGCTAATTCAAACCCTTAACCCGAATTTTGCCACTAAATCCTAATTTTGATCCTCAACCCTAAATTTGACCCAAAACCGAATTCTAACCCTAATTTAGACCCAAAACCCTAATTCTAACTCTATTTTTGTCCCAATACCATTTTTTTAACTCAAAACCCGAAACCTTAATTTTGACCCAAAACCCTAATCCTAATCCTAATTTAGACCCAAAACACTAATTCGAACCCTATTTTTGAACCAAAACCCTATTTTAAACTCAAAACCCTAATTCAAACCCTAAACCCTAATTTTGACCCTGAACCCTAAATTTGACCCAGAACCCTAATTTTAACCCTAATTTTGACCCAAACCCCTATTTTTAACTCAAACCGCTATTTCAAACCCAAAACCATAATTTTGACCCAAAACCCAGAGTTTGACCCAAAACCCTAGTTTAGACCCAAAACCTTATTTTTAACCCAAAACCATAATTCAAACCCTAATTTAGACCCAAAACCTAATTCTAACCGTATTTTGTCCCCAAACCATTTTTTAACTCAAAACCCTAATTCAAACCCTTAACCCAAATTTGGACCCAAAACCCTATTTTTAACTCAAAACTCTAATTTAAACCCAAAAAACCTAAATTTTGACCCTAAACCCTAAATTTAGCCGAGACCCTAAATTTAACCCCAAGCCCTAATTTTGACCCAAACCTAATTTAGACCCCAAACCCTATTTTTACTCAAAACCCTAATTCAAACGCCAAACCCTAATTTTGACCCAAAACTCTAATTCGGACACAAAACCCAAATTTTGACCCAAAACCCCAATTTTAACTCCAAATCCTAATTTTGACCCAAAACCCTAACTCCCTCCAAAACCTAATTTTGACTCAAAACCCAAACTCAAACCATAAACCTAATTTTAACACAAAGCCCTAAATTTAACCCGGAACCCTAATTTTGACCCAAAACCTAATTTAACAAAAATGCTAATTCAAACCCTTAACCTAATTTTGCCCCTAAACCCTAATTTTGATCCTCGACCCTAAATTTGACCCAAAACCTAATTCTAACCCTAATTTAGACCCAAAACCTAATTTTAACTCTAGTTTTGTCCCAAAACACTTTTTTTAACTTTTAATTTTGACCCAAAACCCAAATTTGGAACCAAAACCCAAATTTTTGACCCAAAACCTAATCCTAACCCTAATTTAGACCCAAAACACTAATTCAACCCTATTTTTGAACCAAACCCTTTTAAAACTCAAAACCCTAATTCAAACCCTAAACCCTAATTTTGACCCTAAACCCTAAATTTGACCCGGAACCCTAATTTTAACCCTAATTTTGACCCAAACCCCTATTTTTAACTCAATCCGCTATTTCAAACCCTAAACCATAATTTTGACCCAAAACCCAGAGTTTGACCCAAAACCCTAGTTTAGACCCAAAACCCTATTTTTAACCCAAAACCATAATTCAAACCCTAATTTAGACCCAAAACCCTAATTCTAACCGTATTTTTGTCCCCAAACCATTTTTTAAACTCAAAAACCTAATTCAAACCCTTAACCCAAATTTGGCCCATAAACCCTATTTTTAACTCAAAACCCTAATTTAAACCCAAAAACCTAAATTTTGACCCTAAACCCTAAATTTAACCCAGAACCCTAAATTTAACCCAAAGCCCGAATTTTGACCCAGTACCCTAATTTAGACCCAAAACCCTATTTTTTACTCAAAACCCTAATTCAAACGCCGAACCCTAATTTTGACTCAAAACTCTAATTCGGACACAAAACCGAAATTTTGACCCAAAACCCCATTTTAAACCCAAATCCCTAATTTTGACCCAAAACCCTAACTCTGACCCAAAACCCTAATTTTGACTCAAAACCCTAACTCAAACCATAAACCCTAATTTTAACCCAAAGCCCTAAATTTAACCCAGAACCCTAATTTTGACCCAAAACCCTAATTTAACAAAAAATGCTAATTCAATCCCTTAACCCTAATTTTGCCCCTAAATCCTAATTTTGATCCTCAACCCTAAATTTGACCCAAAACCTAATTCTAACCCTAATTTAGACCCAAAACCCTAATTCTAACTCTATTTTTGTCCAAAAACCCTTTTTTTAAATCATAATCCTAAACCTTTATTTTGACCACTATCCAAATTTTTGACCCTAATCCCTAATTTTGACCCAAAACCCTAATCCTAACCCTAATTTAGACCCAAAACACTAATTCGAACCCTATTTTTGAACCAAAACCCTATTTTAAACTCAAAACCCTAATTCAAACCCTAAACCCTAATTTTGACCCTAAACCCTAAATTTGACCCGGAACCCTAATTTTAACCCTAATTTTGACCCAAAACCCTATTTTTAACTCAAACCGCTATTTCAAACCCTAAACCATAATTTTGACCTAAAACCCAAATTTTGACCCAAAACCCTAGTTTAGACCCAAAACCCTATTTTTAACCCAAAACCATAATTCAAACCCTAATTTAGACCGAAAACCATAATTCTAACCCTAATTTTGTCCTAAAACCATTTTTTAACTCAAAACCCTAATTCACACCCTAAACCCAAATTTGGACCCAAAGCCCTATTTTTAACTCAAAACCCTAATTCAAACCCGAAAAACTAAATTTTGACCCTAAACCCTAAATTTAAGCCAGAACCCTAATTTTAACCCAAAGCCCGAATTTTGACCCAAAACCCTAATTTAGACCCAAAACCCTATTTTTTACTCAAAACCCTAATTCAAACCATGAACCCTAATTTTGACCCAAAACTCTAATTCGGACACAAAACCCAAATTTTGACCCAAAACCCCAATTTTAACCCAAATCCCTAATTTTGACCCAAAACCCTAACTCTGACCCAAAACCCTAATTTTGACTCAAACCCTAAACCCTAATTTTAACCCAAAGCCCTAAATGTAACCCAGAACCCTAATTTTGACCCAAAACCCTAATTTAACAAAAAATGCTAATTCAAACCCTAAACCCTAATTTTGCCCCTAAACCCTAATTTTTATCCTAAACCCTAAATTTGTCCCAAAACCTAATTCTAACCCTAATTCAGACCCAAAACCCTAATTCTAACTCTATTTTTGTCCCAAAACACTTTTTTTAACTCAAAACCCGAAACCTTAATTTTGACCCAAAACCCAAATTTGGAACCAAAACCCAAATTTTGACCCAAAACCCTAATCCTAACCCTAATTTAGACCCAAAACACTAATTCGAACCCTATTTTTGAACCAAAACCCTTTTTTAAACTCAAAACCCTAATTCAAACCCTAAACCCTAATTTTGACCCTAAACCCTAAATTTGACCCAGAACCCTAATTTTAACCCTAATTTTGACCCAAACCCCTATTTTTAACTCAAACCGCTATTTCAAACCCTAAACCATAATTTTGACCCCAAACCCAGATTTTGACCCAAAACCCTAGTTTAGACCCAAAACCTTATTTTTAACCCAAAACCATAATTCAAACCCTAATTTAGACCCAAAACCCTAATTCTAGCCGTATTTTTGTCCCAAAACAATTTTTTAACTCAAAACCCTAATTCAAACCCAAAAACCTAAATTTTGACCCTAAACCCTAAATTTAACCCAGAACCCTAAATTTAACCCAAAACCCTATTTTTTACTCAAAACCCTAATTCAAACCCCGAACCCTAATTTTGACCCAAAACTCTAATTCGGACACAAAACCGAAATTTTGACCCAAAACCCCAATTTTAACCCAAATCCCTAATTTTGACCCAAAACCCTAATTTTGACTCAACCCAAACTCAAACCATAAACCCTAATTTTAAGACAAAGCCCTCAATTTAACCCAGAACCCTAATTTTGACCCACAACCCTAATTTAACAAAAAATGCTAATTCAAACCCTTAACCCTAATTTTGCCCCTAAACCCTAATTTTGATCCTCAACCCTAAATTTGACCCAAAACCTAATTCTAACCCTAATTTAGACCCAAAACCCTAATTCTAACTCTATTTTTGTCCCAAAACCCTTTTTTTAACTCAAAATCCGAAAACCTTAATTTTGACCCAAAACCCAAATTTGGAACCAAAACCCAAATTTTGACCCAAATCCCTTATCCTAACCCTAATTTAGATCCAAAACACTAATTCGAACCCAATTTTTGATCCAAAACCCTATTTTAAACTCATAACCCTAATTCAAACCCTAAACCCTAATTTTGACCCTAAACCCTAAATTTGACCCGGAACCCTAATTTTAACCCTAATTTTGACCCAAAACCCTATTTTTAACTCAAACCGCTATTTCAAAACCTAAACTATAATTTTGACCGAAAACCCAAATTTTGACCCAAAACCCTTGGTTAGACCCAAAACCCTATTTTAAAACCAAAACCATAATACAAACCCTAATTCTAACCCTATTTTTGTCCCAAAACAATTTTTTAACTCAAAACCCTAAAACTTAAATTCGACCCAAAACTTAAATTTTGACCCAAAACCCTAATTTAGACCCAAACCCCTATTTTTGTCCCAAAACCCTATTTTTAACACAACCCTAATTCAAACCCTAAACCCTAATTTTGACCCAAAACCCTAAATTTGAACCAGAACCCTAATTTTGACCTGAAACCCTAATTTTAACCCAAAAACATAAATTTTGACCCTAAACCCTAAATTTAGCCCAAGACCTAAATTTGAGCGAAGCCAAATTTTGTACCAAAACCCTAATTATAACCGTAATTTAGACCCAAAACCCTATTTTTTAGTCAAAACCCTAAACCAAAGATTTGACCCAAAACCCTAATTTTCACCCAAATCCTTAATTTTGACCCAAAACCCTAATTTAGACTAAAATCCCTAAATTTGAGCCAAAACCCTAATTTAGAACCCTGAACCCTAATTTTGACCCAAGACCCGAATTCTAACCCTAATTTAGACACAAACGCCTATTTCTCACCCTATTTTTAACTCAAAACCCTAATTCAAACCCTAAACCCTATTTTTGACTCGAAACCCTAATTTTAACCCAAAAACCTAAATTTTGACCCAAAACCCTAAATTTTACCCAGAAGCCTAAATTTAACCCAGTACCCAAATTTCAACACAAAGCCATAATTTTGACCCAAAACCCAAATTTAGACCCAAAACCCTAGTTTTAACCCAACAACCCTAATTCAAAACATAAACCCGAATTCTAACTCTAATTTAGAACCAAAACCCCAATTCTGACATTAATTTTATCCCAAAACCCTATTTTTAACTCAACCCTAATTCCAACCGTCAACCCAAATTTTGACCCTAAATCATAAATTTAACCCAAAACCCTAATTTTGACCCGAAACCCTAATTTTAACACAAATCCGTAATTCTAACCCAATTTTTGACCCAAAACCCTATTTAAACTCAAAACCCTAATTCAAACCCTAAACCCTAAATTTGACCCAAAACCCTAATTTTAATCAAAAATCCTAATTCAAACCCTAAACCCTAACTCGAACCCTATTTTTAACCCAAAACCCTATTTTAAACTCAAAACCCGAATTCAAACCCTAAACCCTAAATTTGACCCAGAACTCTGATTTTGGCTCGAAACCCTAATTATAACCCAAATCCCTAATTCTAACCATAATTTTGACCCAAAGCCCTAATTATGACCCAAAGCCCTAATTATAACCCAAAGACCTAATTCTGACCCAATACCCTAATTGTGACGCAAAACCTAATTTAGACCCAAAACCCTATTTTTAACCCAAACCCTTAATTTTGACACTAAACCCTAATTTTGATCTTAAACCCTAAATTTGACCCAAAACCTAATTCTAACCCTACTTTGGACCCAAAACCGTAATTCTAACCCTATTTTTGTCCGAAAACCCATTTTTAAATTCAAAACCCGAAACCTTAATTTTGACTTAAATCCCAAATTTGGACCCAAAACCCAAATTTTGACCCAAAACCCTAATTCTAATCCTAATTTAGACCCAAAACCCTAATTCTAACCCTATTTATGTCGCAAAACCCTATTTTTAACTAAACACTAATTCAAACCTAAAAACCTAAATTTTGACCCTAAACCTTAAATTTGAGTGAGAACCTTAATTTTGAGCCAAAACCCTAATTCTAACCGTAATTTAGACGCAAAACCCTATTTTTTAGTCAAAACCCTAATTCAAACCCTGAACCCTAATTTTGACCAAAAACCCTAATTTGGACCCAAAACCAAAATATTGACCCAAAACCCTATTTTTAACCCAAATCCCTAATTTTGACCCAAAACCCTAATTCTGACTTAAAACCCTAAATTTGAGCCAAAAGCCTAATTCAAACCCTAAACCAAAAATTTGGCCCTAAACCCTAAATTTAACCCAGAACACTAATTTTGACCTGAAACCCAAATTTCAACCCAAAAACCTATATTTTGACGCTAAACCCTAAATTTAACCCAGAACCCTAATATTTGACCCAGAACCATAATTTCAACCAAAAGCCCTAATTTTGACGCAAAACCCTAATTTAGACCCAAAACCCTATTTTTTACTCAAAACACTAATTTTGACCCAAAACCAAAATTCTGACCCAAAATCCCAATTTAGACCCAAACCCCTAATTCAAACCCTAAACCCTAATTCTAACCCTAATTTAAACCCAAAACCTAATTCTGACCCTATTTTTGTCCCAAAACCCTATTTTTAACTCAACCCTAATTCTAACCGTCAACCCAAATTTTGACCCTAAATCCTAAATTTAACCCAAAACCCTAATTTTGACCCGGAAACCAAATTTTAACCCAAATCTGAAATTCTAACCCTATTTTTGACCGAAAACCCTATTTTTAACTCAAAATCCTAATTCAAACCCAAATCCATAATTTTGACCCAAAGCCCTAATCTTGACCGAAAACCTAATTCTGACCCAAAATCCTAATTTAGACCCTAAACCCTAATTTTGACCCAAAACCCTAAACCCTAACTCGAACCCTATTTTTGACCCAAAACCCTATTTTAAACTCGAAACCCTAATTCAAACCCTAAACCCTAAATTTGATACAGAACCCTAATTTTGACCCGAAACCCTAATTTTAACCCAAATCCCTAATTCTAACCATATTTTTAAGTCAAAAACCATAATTCAAACCCTAAACCCTAATTTTGACGCAAGGCCCTAATTTTGACCGAAAATCCTAATCCTGACCCAAAACCCTAATTTAGACCTAAAACCCATTTTTAACGCAAAACCCTAATTCAAACCCTCAAACCTATTTCTAACCCTGTTTTTGTCCCGAAACCCTAATTCTAACCAAGTTTTGTCCTAAAACCCTTTTTTTAACTCAAAACCCGAAACCTTAATTTTGACCCCAACCCCTAATTCTAACCCTAATTTTGTGCCAAAACCGTATTGATAACTCAAAACACTAATTCAAACCCAAAAACCTAAATTTTGACCCTAAACCCGGAATTTAACATAGAACCCTAAATTTGACCCAGAACCATAATTTTAACCCAAAGCCCTAATTTGGACCCAAAACCCTAATTTTGACTCAAAACCCTAATTCAAACCCTAAACCCTAATTTTGACCCAAAGCCCTAAATTTAACCAAGAACCCTAATTTTGACCCAAAACCCTAATTTAACCCAAAACCCTAATTCAAACCTTAAAGCCTAATTTTGATCCTAAACCCTAAATTTGACCCAAAACCTAATTCTAACCCTATTTTAGACCCAAAACCCTAATTCTAACCCTATTTTTGTTCCAAAACCCAAATTTTGACCCAAAAACCTAATTTGAACCCTATTTTTGAACCAAAACCCTATTTTAAACTCAAAACCCTAATTCAAACCCTAAACCCTAATTTTGACCCTAAACCCTAAATTTGACCCATAACCCTAATTTTAACCCTATTTTTGACACAAAATCCTATTATTAACTCAAAACGCTATTTCAAACCCTAAACCATAGTTTTGACCCAAAACCCTAGTTTAGACCCAAAACCCTATTTTTAACCCAAAACCATATTTCAAACCCTAATTTATACCCAAAACCCTAATTCTAACCCTATTTTTGTCCCAAACCCATTTTTTTAACTCAAAACCCTAAACCTTAATTTTGACCAAAAACTAAAATTTTGACCCAAACCCCTAATTCTAACCCTATTTTTAACTCAAAACCCTAATTCAAACCCTAAACCCTAATTTTGACCCTAAACCCTAAATTTGAACCAGAACCCTAATTTTGACCCGAAACCCTAATTTCAACCCAAAGCCCTAATTTAAACCCAAAACCCTAATTCTGACCCTATTTTTGTCCCAAAACCCTATTTTTAACTCAACCCTAATTCTAACCGTCAACCCAAATTTTGACCCTAAATCCTAAATTTAACCCAAAACCCTAATTTTGACCCGAAAACCTAATTTTCACCAAAATCCGAAATTCTAACCCTATTTTTGACCCAAAACCCTATTTTTAACTCAAAACCCAAATTCAAACCCAAATCCATAATTTTGACCCAAAGCCCTAATCTTGACCGAAAACCCTAATTCTGACCCAAAATCGTAATTTAGACCCTAAACCCTAATTTTGACCCAAAACCCTAATTCAAACCCTAAACCCTAACTCGAACCCTATTTTGGACCCAAAACCCTATTTTAAACTCGAAACCCTAATTTAAACCCTAAACCCTAAATTTGACCCAAAACACTAATTCTGACTCGAAACCCTAATTTTGACCCAAAACCCTATTTTTAACGCAAAACCCTAATTCAAACCCTGAAACCTATTTCTAACCCTGTTTTTGTCCCAAAACCCTAATTCTAACCCTGTTTTGTCCCAAACACCTTTTTTTTAACTCAAAACCCGAAACCTTAATTTTGACCCCAACCCCTAATTCTAACCCTATTTTTGTCCCAAAACCCTATTTTTAACTCAAAATCCTAATTCAAACCCAAAAACCTAAATTTTGACCCTTAACCCTAAATTTAACACAGAACCCTAATTTTAACCCAAAGCCCTAATTTTGACCCAAAACCCTAATTTAGACCCTGAACCCTAATTTTGACCCAAAACTCTAATTTGGACCCAACCAAAATTTTGACCCAAAACCCCAATTTTGACCCAGAACCCTAATTTTAACCCAAAACCCTAATTCTGACCCAAAACCCTAATTTTGACACAAAACCCAAATTTTGACCCAAAGTCCTAAATTTAACCTTAACCCTAATTTTGACCCAAAACCCTAATTTAACCCAAAACCCTAAACAAACCCTTAACACTAATTTAGACCCTAAACCCTAATTTTGATCCTAAACCCTAAATTTGACCCTAAACCCTAATCCTAACCCTAATTTAGGCCTAAAACCCTAATTCGAACCCTATTTCTGAACCAAAAACCTATTTTAAACTGAAAACCCTAAACCCTAAACCCTAAACCCTAAATTTGACCCAGAACCCTAATTTTAACCCTATTTTTGACCCAAAACCCTATTTAAAACTCAAAACCCTATTTCAAACCCTAAACCATAATTTTGACCCAAAACCCAAATTTTGACCCAAATCCCTAGTTTAGACCCAAAAACCTATTTTCAACCCCAAACCATAATTCAAACCCTAATTTAGGCCCAAAACCCTAATTATAACCCAATTTTTGTCCCAAAATCATTTATTTAACTCAAAACCTTATACCTTAATTTTGACCCAAAACTCAAATTTTGACCCAAAACCCTAATTTAGACCTAAACCCTGAATTCTAACCCTATTTTTGACCCAAAACCCTAATATTAACCCAAATCCCAAATTTTGACCCAAAACCCTAATTTAGACTTAAAACCATAATTTAGACCCAACACCCTAAATTTGAGTCAAAACCCTAATTGAGAACCCTGGACCCTAATTTAGACCCAAACCCCTAATTCTAACCCTATTTTTGTCCCAAAACCCTATTTTTAACTCAAAACCCTAATTCAAACCCTAAACCCTAATTTTGCCCCTCAACCCTAAATTTGAACCAGAACCCTAATTTTGACCCAAAAACCTAATTTTAACCCAAAAACCTAATTTTTGATCATAAACCATAAATTTTACCCAGAACCCTAAATTTAACCCAGTACCCTAAATTTTGACCCAGAACCATAATTCCAGCCCAAAGCCATAATTTTGACCCAAAACCCAAATTTTGATCCTAATTTAGACCCAAACCCTATTTTTAACCCAAAACCCTAATTCAAACCATAAACCCTAATTTAGACCCAAAACCCCTATTCTGACCCTATTTTTATCCCAAAACCCTATTTTTAACTCAACCCCAATTCAAACCGTCAACCTAAATTTTGACCCTAAAACCCGAACCCCTAATTTTGACCAAAACCCTAATTTTAACCCAGATTCATAATTCTAACCCTATTTTTGACCCAAAACCCTAATTCAAACCCTAAACCTAATTTTGACCCTAAACCCTAAATTTGACCCAGAACCCTAATTTTGACCCGAAACCTAAACTTTAACCCAAAACCCAATTCTAACCCTATTTTTGACACAAAACCCTATTTTTAACTTAAACCCCTAATTCAAACCCTAAACCCTAATTTTTTCCCAAAGCCCTAATTTTGTCTGAAATCCCTAATTTAGACCCAAAACCCTATTTTTAACCCAAAACCCTAATGCAAACCCTAATCCCTAATTTTGACCCTAAACCCTAATTTGGATCCTTGTTAACGAATCTAGGCGAGTATACCTAGTCGTACAAGTAATACGATGGTGAGACCGATTATCGTATCCACAGGGATCGGTTGCCAATTACCAATTCGCAAATCAAACAACTATCTAGACTAAACTATAAATCAAGAGAAATCAAAACAGTAAAATAAAAGCAATAAAATGTTTTTTTTTTTGTCTTTTTGGGAACTTTTAACAAACACTTGGAGTGCAGAAAGAGGTGTTGGGATTAAATTTCACCAAACCTTCGCCTCATGCAATACCAAGACTAGATACCTCCCATTCATGCTTCAAATATTAAAATCAACCCACGAAATTACTCAAGCCCTGATTCCTCAGATGACAAAAGCCTAAATCCACTAATAGACCCTAATTCCTTAGGTGGCCTAGATTAATGAATTTGCATTAAGAGTAGGGATTACGCGATTACTAATAAACCAAACTCCATTCCTAGATGCAAGGTTTACTAGGTGATTAATTCCAGATCCATAATCAATAAGAACGTCCCCATTGCAGATCAATTCTGAAAATTAGTTCATGGGTAGCTAAGCCACAAAAAGCATTAAGCGTAGGAATTAAACACTAATACGAAGGCATGAACACAGATTAATCAATCATGGCAAATACATAATATTCAGTTTGGTTACATCTAATCCCAACAACAGGGATTTAGCTACTCATAGAGAAAGCCAAAACAAAAACAGTAGGGACAAAGGAAAGTAGAAGGGAAGAAAGAAACTCCATTAGGAGCTTTTCCCAGTCGTCAACCTCCTTTGATTCTAGGGTTCCAGTCCTCCTCAACCGCCAGCCTCCAAGGTCTTCCTAGGGTGAAAGTGCTCCTAGGGTAAAAGTCCCTCTTTTTCTATCTGGAAGAGTCTCCCCCCAGATCTTGGATCCTCCTTTCTGTTCTGCGTTGGGCATCTTTTATAGACTGGGCACGCGTCACGGCTGTGATGGCCATTACGACCAGGCCGTGACGTGTTCTGGAATGGGAGCGCTTTCAAATTTGGAGCATCACGGTCGTGATCTGCATCACGGCTAGGCCGTGATCAGTTTTGCCTGGCCTATCACGGCCGTGATCTGTATCACGGCTAGGCCGTGACACCTTCTGACTTTTGCCTTCAATCTTCTCAATTTTCTTGATCATGGTCGTGATGGCCTCTGCTTGGTTCATTTTCTTTCCTTTTCAAGTTCTATCTTCGTCCAAGCTCCATCATGGCCAATCTTGAGCATTTTATCCTTAATTCCTGCAAATCAACACCACGAAACTGCTTCACCCGTTCCAAGGGAAAAACTAACAAAAATCAAAGTAAAATTGCCTAAACTATATGAAAATGCATGCAAAAAATGTACAAGAAATATGATGTGAAATCACACTATCAAAACACCCCAAGCTTATTCATTTGCTTGTCCTCAAGCAAACACTAAGGCCAGAAGAGATAAATGATCAGAACATGGATAGTGAACAAAGAACCCGAGTAAATAATCCAAGTAACAGGCATTTCAAATAATTCAGCAAGAGACAATCAACTCAAGTCCAATTAGAATCTTAGGTTACCTAGACTCATATTCTCACTGATTTGGGCACTCTTTCTCACCTCACTCAAGTTTTTAGGGATATATGACAATTCGCTCCATTTTCCTCAAGGAATGAATTCTACCATAGGCTTGACTATCAACCAGATCTCTACTTTATTAATGAAAACAATTAAGAATCAAGAGGTCTTTACTTTGGTTGTAATGGGGCCATGGGATTGATCGTTAGGTGGGGAAATCAAGAAAAGGAATTTTCAAAAGGCTACATAAAATATCGAGCATTTCAAAGCATGACACCTTCTAAAATACCTTTTTGGGTTTTGATTCATTCTTCCACCTTTCTTTCTTTCTTTTTATTTTATTTTATTTTATTTCTCACTTTTCTTTTTGTCATCCCATTCTCTATAGATTTTTCTTTTATTTTTATTTTATTTTGAGAAGGGGAGATTTTCAGCTCAAGAGAAATATATTCCAACTTTCTCATCCCATACTTTTTGGACAACCTTTTTACCCTTTTTGTACAATACTTTAGAAGGTCTCTCATCAAGCATCATTCATCAAAAATTTTAAGGGACAAAGAAAAGTATTTAATTCTTTCAGGCTCAAAATTGGCAACTAAGGGGTAGCATTTAGTCATTCAAAGCTCAGATGGCCGAAAAAATACCTAGTGCCTCAATCATTTTCAAAAATGTTTTAAAAAAATTTTAAGCTTCAAAACGGTTTCAAGTCAAGTTTTAGAGAAATACAATCCAAGAGGAATAACACTCTATCACAAAAAGAATGGGGTGGATTTAGTTAGTACCCCTTTTTGGCTCAAAATCTGACATTTTAGTAGTTCAAAAATCAATGAGAAACACAAATCTACGGAACCACATGCTAATTATCAACTATCACAGATCATCTCAAGCATTTTTCATTTGTAGCCTTATCACAAGAATAAAAAAAATTGGGTTCAATAAGTTCACTATCTCAATTTAATTGGCACTCAGTTCTCACAATTGGATGCATCATATCTAAGCAAAGGGGTAATCTAATCATGGGATCATGCAAAACTACTCCTATATGAATGCAACATGCAATATGCAAATGCAAAATACCCCTACCCCAAGCTTAAAAACTTACATTTCCCCAATGTAAAAAATCAAGTTGGAGAGACGAGAAAAAATGGAATGACTTACCGAGGCGGTAGCGGGTTCTGGCTCACATGCCTAGTCAGAAACTTGTTGGGAAATGCATCACGGCCGTGAGCCTCATCACGGGCAGGCTGTGATCAATTCTGATCCATGGGTGTTGGCCTGTCACGGCCGTGACCTCCATCACGACTAGGCCGTGATGATCTCTGCTCTTCAGGGTCTTCTCATCACGCCCGTGATGGGTATCACGGCTGAGCCGTGACCCTTTCTGATCTTCTCAATAAGCTTATCACAGTTGTGACCAGTGTCACGACCTGGGCGTGATGGTTGCTGACTTTGCTTTTTCTCTGCCCTTTTTGCTCCTCCTTCCCTGAAAACACTTGGCAAATCTCAATTTATTATTTTTCCTCTTGATCTTCTCAAATTATTCAAGAGTTAAATTCAAAAACAAAAACTAACAAGAAAATGAAAACAACTAAAGAGAAGGGTTAAGAAAACTTGGGTTGCCTCCCAGTAAGTGCTTCTTTAACGTCACTAGCTTGACGGGTTAGGATCCTCCTCCCGGATCCTAGGTCTGTGGAGTGGCGATTGCAGAAGTAATATGACTCTATCCATAATTCCACCTAGCCAGTGTGTGAAAACTCCATTGACCTCTACAATTATGAACTTACTTCCTTTCGGGTCAAATGGTGTTTTCACGAGGAAGTTTGACAGACAAGTGGAAAGAACTAACTTTGTAGTGTCCACACATGCATTTAAGCCAACATATTTATGTAATGCAGCAATTTCAGATTTTTCAGCAAGCATGGTGGAGTGACTGTTTTCCAATTGACTTGCCTCCTCACTTGTTCTTTCCCAAGGATGTGTGAAAGGTAATCCCTTTTGTTGTGATTCGTCTACCCTCACCACTTCATCTTCGTTTTGATCCATCCCCAAAACCAGATTTTGGTCAAATTGAGCTCCATGTGACTCTTGTTCTAACTGTTTACAAATTTCCTCAACTTGCATTGTGAAATTCTGCATCACAAATCCGATACTATCACAATTGGCTCTTGCTTTGGCATCGGGAGATGGACAGCTCTTGGGAATATTGTTCTAGAGCAACCTTCAAAGGTGTTTGCTCATTCCATTCCCATTCCTCTTCTTGTGGTTCGTCTACCACCACCACTTCATCTTCATTTTGATCCATCCCCACAGCCATATTTTACTCAAATTCTGCTTCATGTGGCTCTATGGGAATCATACATGGTGGTGGAGGTGGTAAATATGAACAAATGGTTTCCCAATCCTCCTTGGAGATATTATATATAAGCCTACCCGTCATGCAATCAACTTGTGATGGAACAACACGATTCACCAAATCTATGAAGTCTCCCAAACACTAGTTGTCCTCCAAAGTGGGACTTGAGGCTTTCTCATCAGGTGGATAATAATAATTGTCCATGAATTTCATCCATCTTCCACAAACAAAACTCAAAACAAAAAGATCAAATATAAGCAGGAAAAAAAAAAATAAATAAAAATGTCTAAATTAGTTGCCTCCTTTGTTACTAATGGTCGCGCTGTCGCGCACGCGCCAAAAAGAACGAGCGGTTTATAAAAATGTAGTTTAGGGCGACAACTCGGATGTCGTCTAACCAGGACTCTTAAAGTGTTATTTTTCACAAAAATCAGTTTTTTTTGGGGGGGGGTTGTTTGGATGCAATCAAAGAAAATAAAACAATGAAAACAGAGCAATAAAACAAGGCAGTTCAAAAAGATTATCAAATAGCAAACAACGATTAATCTACTGTTCTCGAATTCCCAACTATCATTGGTTCATGTAATCTCAAGCCCTAAGCAGATTCTAATCCCCTTTCAGTTGTAGCAACAATTAACAACGCAATCGCTACTACGGATATATGTTCCTATTCCCGAAATAACAAACGGGGTTAAGCCCTCATGAACTAACGAACATGAATGAACACATGCGAAATAACAAACGCGATTTAGTATAGAAACATAACATCACTGAAACGAATCAATACAATACTACACACTCCTGAAATAACAAACAGAAATGTATAATATGGTATTGAAAAGGGAAGAGAAATTAAAATAGGGATTACACAACCTCAAGTATATGGAATTCTCATACAGTAGACTAATCTAAGAAATTAGTTCTCCATGACAAAAACGAATCACACAGAAAAATATGCAAAACTATGGAGAAGCAAAAGTTGTGCATAATCTGCCCAGACAGCTATTTATAACATTCAGGAATTTTTGCCCTATCGCGAGGCGAAGCCTCTCTCGCGACACGAATCTTGTGAACAGTCTGCAACCTTTGGTATTCTCGCGAGGCGAACACACCTTCGCGAGGCGAGAATTGGAAGGGTCTTCTTATTACGCCCGTTATGAACATCAGGGGCCAACCGTGATGCTTTCTGACTTCCAGGCTCGCGAGACGAATGGATGCTCGCGAGGTGAGACTCTTCAATTTCCAAACTGCCACAGCCGTGACCTTTAGCATGCATAAACCGTGCTGACTTTTGGTCTTCAGGGTTGGATTACTCGCGATGCGAGATCTTCTTCGCGGGGCGAACCAGAGACCTTGTATTTTCTTGGAATAGTCAGCCTTCGGGGTCGCGAGGCGAAGAGCTGTTCGCGAGGCGAATCCCCTGTTTCTTTATTCTCTTGACTTCCAACTTAACCTGAAAACAAAGACACGGCTATAAATGTATTATTTGACTCAAAACTGGCTAAATTAACCTAAAACTACTTTAGAGACTCAAAACCTTGCTTGAGGACAATCTAATCTAATTTGGGTGAAAATAGGATATAATTTGCACAAAACCCTGGTCATACTAGCCATAAAACTAGATGAGCCAGAGGCTTATCAAAATACCCCAAACTTCAACTTTGCTTGTCCCGAAGCAAACTAAGACTCAAAAATCAAAAAGACTCAAGACCTGGCAAGCTTAAAAGATTCAATCAACCTTACACAAATTCAAGCAGTTTCATCAAAACAGTTTTCTTCATTGTCTCCCCTTTCAAGCAAAGCAATCCCCATAATAATTCATTCCAAACAATTTAGAATTTTATCATTCAAACAATCATCAATCTAAGCAAGGGATCCAAGTTACACACAAGAGGGAGATCACCAATTCCAAACAACTGCCTTCCTCACAAGGGCATTTAGCGTTCACTCAATCGCTCAGTTTGTGTCAGGCTAACAACTTTGCACTCAGTTTCACTTTTCAAGAACACTTCCCATAAATTTGATTTTCATCTCAAAATGATTCCCACAGAAAACATGCAAGCAACATCAAAATGTCTTTTATGGGTTGTAATGGGGCCTGGCTAAGGGTAGGATATACAAAGGAACTAGGCTGAAGACCCTAGGAACTAAGAGAGCATGAAACACTTCAAAACATTGGAATTCCACTCAAGTTCCTTTCTTCATTTATCTTTTTGCCTTAGGTGACTACAGCCTCTTTTTTTTCTAATACTTTTATTTTTAACATTTTTACACTTTTTTTTTTCATTTTCATTTTTTTTTCCTACAAGCCTTTGGCTCCAATTTTTTTTATTATATTTTTTTCTTTTTCTCAATCCCAAACAACACATCACCTTGCAGCCACCCCAAACTTAGTTTCTTGCAAACCACTCTCTTGCTAAAATTCCATTTTCTCCTAATCCTAAGATCGGGTTAACATGGTTTTCCAGATTTTTTTGGGCTTATAACATTAGGTTATCAAGAAATAATAGGCTAATCAGGCTCTATGGGGCTAACTAGGGAACATGCATTAGGAATTGGTTATTTTTAGGCTAAGTATCTATTTACAAAGAAAATGCCTAAATCATCTGAAGCAAACACATAATCATGCAAACCAAAAAGAGACTCAAGCAAATTCAGGAAAGTGCAACTTGAAAGTGATTCTCACACAGTTTAAAACATGTTGGAGGCTCAAAACCTCACCTGGACATTTTTGCAAGTTGTTTGACAGAGATTCTACCCCTAGTGTGTGCTTCCTATCACCCCAAACTTATCATAAATCATGCCATCATAACAAAATCTCAAAGTTCAGTTTTCAATCACATGGGGATCATTTTTCAAAAACAAAAATTTTCAGCCTAGGGGGAATCATCACATAAATCATGCAATCAATCTGTGCAAAATCAATAAAAATCCAATAAACTTGCCAATATAAGACTCAACACAACTCCTGAGCTTCTCAAATTATTCAGGAGCTTTATTCAAAGAAAAGGGAAAAAAACAAAAACAAAACAAAAACTACAACTAGTTCCCTCCCTCACACTTAAAATATACATTGTCCCCAATGAACAAAAGAACCATAAAAACAGAGTGAGGGAAAGGAAAGGGAACTCCCTGATCAAGTATCAGTGTAGGTGGGAGCTTCCAAGGAGAGCTCCTCAACATTAACATCCACAGGAACACCAGCATCCACACCATGGAATGGCTTTAGCCTCTGCCCGTTAACCTTGAAGGGCTTGTGGGTACCTGCACGTGTAATCTCTACTGCACCATAAGGAAAAACGTTAGTCACAACAAAGGGGCCATCCCACTTGGACCTAAGTTTCCCAGCCATCAATTTCAAGCGGGAGTTAAACAGTAAGACTTTCTGGCCCACAAAAAATTCTTTTCTAACAATCATCCTATCATGAAAAAGTTTTGTTTTTTCTTTATAAATCCTGGAGCTTTCATAGGCTTCTAGCCTAAGCTCCTCAAGTTGCTGCAACTGCAGTTTTCTTTCAACACCAGCTTCCTTCATGTCCAAGTTACAGCACTTTACTGCCCAATATGCACGATGCTCAACTTCCACCGGGAGGTGACATGCCTTACCAAATACAAGCCGAAAGGGGGACATTCCTATAGGTGTCTTGAAAGCAGTCCTATGAGCCCACAGTGCGTCTTCCAGACGGCGGCTCCATTCCTTTCTTTTCGGCTGCACCATCTTCTCTAGAATTTGCTTGATCTCCCTGTTTGATATTTCAGCCTGGCCATTGGTCTGGGGATGGTAAGCAGTGGAAACTCTATGTACAACCCCATATCTTCTGAGTAAGGCTTCCATGGTTCTGTTGCAGAAGTGAGTGCCCTGGTCACTGATGATGGCCTTAGGTATGCCAAACCTGCAAAAAATGTTGGACCTAACAAATTTGGAAACAACTTTAGCATCATTAGTCCTAGTGGGGATTGCTTCCACCCACTTTGAAACATAATCTACAGCCAAAAGAATATATACAAAACCAAAAGAAGGAGGGAAGGGGCCCATGAAATCAATCCCCCACACATCAAAAACCTCACAAAAGAGCACGGGCTGCTGAGGCATCTCACTCCTACGAGTGATGGCAGGGCCTGTTGTTTGACATTCTTTGCAATTCCTGTATACCTCATAGGAATCTCTAAAAATTGTTGGCCAGTAAAACCCAGAATCCAGGACTTTTCTTGCTGTCCTCTGTGGTCCAAAATGTCCTCTAACTGGAGAGGCATGTGAAAAGTGCAAAATGCACTCTGTCTCATGATCGGGGACACACCTCCGAATAACCTGATCACTGCAAAACTTCCACAGGTAGGGATCATCCCACACATAGTACTTTGCATCGCTCTTGAGCTTGTGGAACTTATGTCTACTTGTACCTGCAGGAACAACACCAGCAACCAGAAAGTTAACTATGTCAGCAAACCAGGGGGTTACCCCATACAGATGTAGAAGCCTCTCATCAGGGAAATCATCTTGGATGGGAGAAGGATCCTCATCCTTTGCTATTCGACTCAAGTGATCGGCTACCAAATTTTCAGCTCCACTCTTGTCTTTGATCTCCACATTGAATTCTTGGAGCAAACGCATCCACCGGATCAGTCTTGGCTTAGCTTCTGGTTTCTTTAACAGATATTTCAGAGCTGCATGGTCAGTGAAAACAATAACCCTAGAACCTAGCAAATATGACCTAAACTTATCAAGTGCAAATACAACAGCTAGCAGTTCTTTCTCGGTGGTGGTGTAATTTGATTGTGCAGCATCTAATGTCCTAGAAGCATAATGAATTACATGGGCAGCCTTGCCCACCCTTTGTGCGAGAAACCGCTCCCACAAGAAAATTGGAAGCATCGCACATTAGTTCAAAGGGAGTGTCCGGTCTAGGGGCTGGATGATGGGGGTAGATGTCAATGCTTTTTTCGGGTAGTCAAATGCCTCCTTGCAATGGTCATCAAAATGGAGCAGGGCATCATTCTTCACGAGGTTTGGCAATGGCGAGCTATCTTCTTTGAAGTCCTTTATAAAGCGCTGTAGAAACCTGCATGTCCAAGAAAAGAAACGGATCTCGCGTCGCAAGATGGGTAAGGTAATGAAGAAATCACATCAATTTTTGCGGGATCTCTTTGAAATACCCTCTTTAGAAATTACATGACCCAAAACTATCCCCTGTTCTACCATAAAGTGACATTTCTCATAATTCAAAATCAGATCGGTCTCAATGCATCTTTGTAGAACTAAACTCGGACTATGCGGACATGCATCAAATGAGGAGCCATATACAGGTGAAGTCATCCATGAACACCTCTATGCAATTTTCAATAAATTCGGAGAAAATGCTAAGCATGCATCTTTGGAAGGTGCCAGGGAGCATTACAAAGGCCAAATGGCATCCTCCTATAGGCAAAGCGTCAGAAGGGGCACGTGAAAGTGGTCTTTTCCTAATCCTCAGGGGCAATATGGATCTGGAAATACCCGGAAAAACCATCAAGAAAGCAGTAATGAGATTTACCAGCCAGCCGATCTAGCATCTGATCTATGAACAGCAAAGGAAAGTGATCCTTTCTGGTGGCCTGGTTCAACTTCCTATAATCTATCTGAGACTACTTGACTATTATGGACTCTAGTAGGTACAAGCTCATTATTATCATTCCTAACTCTTTGTGAGACCGGACTTCTTTGGTACAACTTGCACCGGACTTACCCAAGTACTATCAGAGATGGGGTATATAATACCTGCCTGCAGAAGCTTAGTCACCTCTTTCTTTACCACATCCAGAATTAGTGGGTTTAGCCGCCTCTGGGCTTGTCTAACTGGTTTAGCCCCATCCTCCAATAGAATTCTGTACATGCATCTGGAGGGGCTAATTCCTGGAATATCAGCCAATGTCCACCCAATAGCTTTCTTGTGCTTCTTCAGAACCCCCAATAGTTTTGCTTCCTGGTCAGAATCAAGGCTGGAAGAAATGATGATGCGCGTTTTTCGTTTGTCTCCAGGTAGGCATACTTCAGGTTCCCAGGAAGTGGCTTGAGCTCTAAGGAGGGCGGCTGCTCAACAGATGGTACATTAGGAGTAGCCAGCATGTCAAGGACTTCTGCTGAACAGACAGCTTCACTCTCACTATCACTATCGCCCTGCAAGGTTGAATCAAGAAACTCAGCACAAAAGAACACGGGTTAGTGTTAGTACAGTTAGTACATGAATACAAATCATCAAAACCAGAAATGAATGGAAAATCAGAAATAAAGTCCTCATGGGTATCCTCAATAAGCTCAGAAAGCAACTCTAGTTGGAAAACCGAGTGCTCCTCCAGTGGGTGTTTCATAGCATCAAAGATCTTGAACTTGGCCACAATACCACCAAACTCCATAGACATAGTCCCATCATTCACATCAATCTTAGTCTTGGCTGTCTTCATGAATGGTCTGCCCAAGATTATTGGTGATCTACTGGAATGAGTCTCTCCTGCCATGTCTAAGATGTAGAAGTCAGCAGGGAAGATCAAATCATCAACTTGCACTAGCACATCTTCTACCATTCCCATGGGTCGGAATGGCGTCTGGTCTGTTAGCCAACTGGATGGTGAGACCTGTATACTGCAAAGGCCCAAGATCAAGATTATTAAAGATGGAGGTAGGCATGACATTTATGGAGGCTCCCAAATCCAGCATGCAGCTTTCAAATTTCCTGTCCCCAATAGTGCATGGAATAGTAAATATGCCTGGGTCCTTGCACTTCTGTGGTAATGCATGAGTAGGGGTTAAAGCAGCAACTCTTTCTGGTGCAGGCCTAGACTGGATAAGAGCTGAGACATTTCTTCCCAAATCAACCCTCTCATTATTCTTCATCTTCCTCTTATTGGTGCATAGATCCTTGAGAAATTTCGCATACTTGGGCACCTGCTTGATCACATCTAGAAGGGGAATATTAACAGCTACTTTTCTGAACACATCTAAAATCTCCCTTTCCTTGTCTTCACCACCAATCTTCTTATTTTTCTGTAATCTGTGTGGGAATGGGATTGGTGGTCTGTACACTTTCTCAACTTCAACTTCAACAGTAGGCTCAGGAGTTACCTCAATAGTTTCTTCATCCTTTCCAGAGGTGGCCTCGACAACTTTTCCAGATCTCAGAGATATGGCACTCACATTAGGATTGGAGGCATTAGGATTTATCACTGGTTGTCTTGGCTTTGGCTGGGTTGTCCCTTGAGCTTGCTGTATGCTATTCATGGATGTGGCCATCTGTCCAATCTGTGTCCTCAAATCTTGAATGCTAGCATCTGTTCGCTGCTGAAACTGTGCCTGTGAGGCCTGGAACTGTGCTTGCGAGGCTGCAACCTGTCCAACCTGCTGCTGAAGCTGGAGGTTGTTTGCGGCCAATTGCTTGAGCATATCCTCTAGAGAAGGTCCCGAAGGTACAGAAGTGGTCACTAGAGGAGGATTCTGAGGTGCTGCCATCGGTTGTTGTTGGGATGAGTTCCCATACCGCAGATTAGGATGATTCCTCCAGTTGGGATAGTACCTATTGGTGGAGAGATGCGGAGTGCTTTGTACCGATTCTCATTGTTTCCTTGATTATATGGATTTCTTGCATAAGCTTGAGATACTTCACTGACAAACTCTTCTCTCTGGATGGGGCATGGATCATATGGGTGCTCAGGTGAATTGCACATGCTACATAACTTTGCAGGCTGAACTCTGTCTATTGCCAATTGCCTTACAAAAGAAGTGAGCTCATCCAATCTATTCTCAAGGGCGGCCTGGTTGGAAGATGAACTATGGACCTCATGCACACCTCTTGTCTCAACTGAATTTCTTCTAGTAGTAAACTGCTGGGAATTTAGTGACATATTCTCAATGAGTTGCTTGGCAGCAGCTGGGGTCTTATCAACAAGCGCTCCCCCACTAGCAGCATCCAAAAGATTCCTATCCATCGGCAGTAATCCTTCATAAAAGTCTTTGGATAAGAAGTCGTTCGGAAATCGATCTTTGAGGGCAACTGGATACCAAATGCTTGAACCTTTCCCAATATTCAGCTAGCGACTCATTCCCTTGCCTGATGCCACATATTTCTTTCCTTATTGACGCAGCTCTTGAAGAAGGAAAACATCTTTCTAAGAAAACCCTTTTCAAATCATTCCAAGTGGTGATAGAGTTGGGCTCAAGATACAACAGCCAATCCTTTGTAGCTCCCTGGAGTGAAAACGGAAAGGCTTTCATCTTGATACTATCCTCAGTTACTCCCTGTGATCTCGAGGTTGTGGAGCATACAACTTGGAATTCCTTCAAGTGCTTGTGTGGGTCCTCACCTGCAAGGCCATTAAACTTTGGCAACAAGGGAATGAAACCAGATTTTAGTTCAAAAGGAGTATCAGCACCAAGATATGAAATACACAATGCATTGTAATTTACATCAGGGGCAGCAAGCTGTCTTAATGTCCTCTGATCACCCATGTTTTCAAAAACAGTTTTGGAATTAGAATCACTACTAGTGCTAGCCCGTAATTCTCTACGGAGTGTGTGCAGTGTTCTTTCAATTTCCGGATCAAAATCACACAATTCAGGGCAATTCAACCTAGTAGCCAGACCAATTCAAAACAAAAACAGAAAATAAAAGGAAGAAAAGAAAATAAAAAAAAATGTGAAAAATAACAAATCAAAGTCCCCGGCAACAGCGCCAATTTTTGGTCGCATTTGTCGCGCACGCAAAAAAAGAACGAGCGGTTTATAAAAATGTAGTTTAGGGCGACAACTCGGATGTCGTCTCACCAGGACTCTTAAAGTGTTATTTTTCACAAAAATCAGTTTTTTTTTTTTGGGGGGGGTGGGGGGGTGGGGGGGTTTGTTTGGATGCAATCAAAGAAAATAAAACAATGAAAACAGAGCAATAAAACAAGGCAGTTCAAAAAGATTATCAAATAGCAAACAACGATTAATCTACTGTTCTCGAATTCCCAACTATCATTGGTTCATGTAATCCCAAGCCCTAAGCAGATTCTAATCCCCTTTCAGTTGTAGCAACAATTAACAACGCAATCGCTACTACGGATATATGTTCCTATTCCCGAAATAACAAACGGGGTTAAGCCCTCATGAACTAACGAACATGAATGAACACACGCGAAATAACAAACGCGATTTAGTATAGAAACATAACACCACCGAAACGAATCAATACAATACTACACCCTCCTGAAATAACAAACAGAAATGTATAATATGGTATTGAAAAGGGAAAAGCAATTAAAATAGGGATTACACAACCTCAAGTATATGGAATTCTCATACAGTAGACTAATCTAAGAAATTAGTTCTCCATGACAAAAACGAATCACATAGAAAAACATGCAAAACTATGGAGAAGCAAAAGTTGTTCATAATCTACCCAGACAACTATTTATAACATTCAGGAATTTTTGCCCTATCGCGAGGCGAAGCCTCTCTCGCGACGCGAATCTTGTGAACAGTCTGCAACCTTTGGTATTCTCGCGAGGCGAACACACCTTCGCGAGGCGAGAATTGGAAGGGTCTTCTTATTACCCCCGTTATGAACATCAGGGGCCAACCGTGATGCTTTCTGACTTCCAGGCTCGCGAGGCGAATGGATGCTCGCGAGGCGAGACTCTTCAATTTCCAAACCGCCACAGCCGTGACCTTTAGCATGCATAAACCGTGCTGACTTTTGGTCTTCAGGGTTGGATTACTCGCGACGCGAGATCTTCTTCGCGGGGCGAACCAGAGACCTTGCATTTTCTTGGAACAGTCAGCCTTCGGGGTCGCGAGGCGAAGAGCTGTTCGCGAGGCGAATCCCCTGTTTCTTTATTCTCTTGACTTCCAACTTAACCTGAAAACAAAGACACAGTTATAAGTGTATTATTTGACTCAAAACTGGCTAAATTAACCTAAAACTACTTTAGAGACTCAAAACCTTGCTTGAGGACAATCTAATCTAATTTGGGTGAAAATAGGATATAATTTGCACAAAACCCTGGTCATACTAGCCATAAAACTAGATGAGCCAGAGGCTTATCACTAATGATATTGGCAAAACCAATCCATGGCAATGGCACGAAAAACTTGTTAACGAATCTAGGCAAGTATACCTAGTCGTACAAGTAATACGGTGGTGAGACCGGTTATCGTATCCACAGGGATTGGTTGTCAATTACCAATTCATAAATCAAACAACTATCTAGACTAAACTATAAATCAAGAGAAATCAAAGCAGAAAAATAAAAGCAATAAAATGTTTTTTTGTCTTTTTGGGAACTTTTAACAAACACTTGGAGTGCAGAAAGAGGTGTTGGGATTAAATTTCACCAAACCTTAGCCTCATGCAATACCAAGACTAAATACCTCCCATTCATGCTTCAAATATTAAAATCAACCCACGAAATTACTCAAGCCCTGATTCCTCAGATGACAAAAGCCTAAATCCACTAATAGACCCTAATTCCTTAGGTGGCCTAGATTAATAAATTTGCATTAAGAGTAGGGATTACACGATTACTAATAAACCAAACTCCATTCCTAGATGCAAGGTTTACTAGGTGATTAATTCCAGATCCAGAATCAATAAGAACGTCCCCATTGCAAATCAATTCTCAAAATCAGTTCATGGGTAGCTAAGCCACAAAAAGCATTAAGCGTAGGAATTAAACACTAATACGAAGGCATGAACACAGATTAATCAATCATGGCAAATACATAATATTCAGTTTGGTTACATCTAATCCCAACAACAGGGATTTAGCTACTCATAGAGAAAGCCAAAACTAAAACATTAGGTAGAAAGGAAAGAATAAGGGAAGAAAGAAACTCCATTAGAAGCTTTTCCCAGCCGTCGACCTCCTTTGATTCTAGGGTTCCAGTCCTCCTCAACCTTGCACCTCCAAGGTCTTCC
The DNA here is from genome assembly GCA_030762895.1 of Sophora flavescens. Lineage (NCBI taxonomy): Eukaryota > Viridiplantae > Streptophyta > Magnoliopsida > Fabales > Fabaceae > Sophora > Sophora flavescens. Next base: position 2,546,256 of record JAUPTC010000011.1, on the reverse strand, counting down.
TAGGGTGAAAGTGCTCCTAGGGTAAAAGTCCCTCTTTTTCTGTCTGGAAGAGTCTCCCGCCAGATCCTGGATCCACCTTTCTGTTCTGCGCTGGGCCTCTTTTATAGACTGGGCACGCATCACGGCTGTGATGGCCATCACGACCAGGCCGTGACGTGTTCTGGAATGGGTGCGCTTTCAAATTTGGAGCATCACGGTCGTGATCTGTATCACGGCTAGGCCGTGATCAGTTCTGCCTGGCCTATCACGGCCGTGATATGTATCACGGCTAGGCCGTGATAGCTTCTGACTTTTGCCTTCAAGTTCTATCTTCATCTCCATCATGGCCAATCCTGAGTATTTTATCCTTAATTCCTGTAAAACAACACCACGAAACCGCTTCACCCGTTCCAAGGGAAAAACTAACAAAAATCAAAGTAAAATTGCCTAAACAATATGAGAATGCATGCAAAAAATGTACAAGAAATATGATGTGAAATCACACTATCAATCCTAAACCCTAAATTTGACCCAAAACCTAACTCCAAACCTAATTTAGACCCAAAACCCTATTTCAAACCCAAAACCATAATTCAAACCCTAATTTAGACCAAAAACCCTAGTTTTAACCCTATTTTTGTCCCAAAACCATTTTTTTAACTCAACCGTAAACCTTAATTTTGACCGAAAACTCAAATTTTGACCCATAACCGTATATTTGACCCGGAATCCAAATTTTAACCCAAAGCCTATTGACCCAAAACCCTAATTCTGATCCAAAACTCTATTTCGAACCCTATTTTTGAACCAAAACACTATTTTAAACTCAAAACCCTAATTCAAACCCTAAACCCTAAATTTGACCCTAAACGCTTAATTTGACCCAGAACCCTAATTTTAACCCAAAACCCTAATTCTTACCCTATTTTTGACCCAAAACCCTATTTTTAACTCAAAACCCTATTTCAAACCCTAAATCCAAATTTGACCCAAAACCCTAACTTGACCCTAAACCCTAAATTTAACCCAAAACCCTAGTTTAGACCCAAAACCCTAATTTTGACCCAAACCTTAATTATAACCTAAAGCACTAATTTTGATAGAAAACCCTAATTCTGACCCAAAACCCTATTTTTAACCCAAAACCCTAATTCAAACCCTAAACCCTAATTTTGACCTAAACCCAAAACCCAAAACCTGGATCACAAGGCTTTTGGTGGCAATTTGGCTCTCAAATTGGACATTAAAAAGGCTTTTGACACTCTAGATTGGGGCTTCCTCATCTCTGTGTTGGAGGCCTTTGGTTTTAATAATACCTTCTGTAGCTGGATCAGCACCATCCTCTATTCTGCCAGGCTCTCATTTCTGGTCAATGGCAAATCGGAAGGCTACTTTGCAGGCAAGAGGGGAGTTAGGCAGGGGGATCCCCTATCCCCCTTGCTTTTTGCCTTGCAGAAGATGTTCTTAGTAGAGGAATTTCTTTCCTTGTGGAATCAGGTTTGCTGCACACTATCTCAGGGCCAAAAAATCTGAAGTCTCCCAGCCATGTGTTGTATGCAGATGATGTGTTTGTTTTCTGTAATGGGAACAAGTGGGGGACTTCAAGCTTTAAGGAAGTTATTGGCTGAGTATGGCCTTGCTTCTGGTCAGCATATAAGCCTTGAAAAGAGCAAGTTTTACTCTGGCTGCATCTCTCCAGCTAAGTCTGCTAGGATTGCTAACATCCTTGGTTTCTCAGCAAGTTCATTCCTTTTTGATTACTTGGGAGTCCCAATCTTTAAGGGAAGACCAAAAAGATCTCATTTGCAGCATATAGCAGACAGGATCCTGTCTAAGCTGGCTTGCTGGAAGGGTAACTTGCTGTCTCTAATGGGTAGGGTTGAGCTGGTGAAATCTGTCATTCAGAGGATGTTCCTCTACAGTTTCCATATTTACCTGTGGCCTGCTACCCTTCTTAATGCTTTGGAAAGGAAGATCAGAAACTTCATCTGGTCGGGTGACCAAAATGTCAAGAAAATCTGCACTGTGGCCTGGCATAAGGTCTGCCTGCCCTTTATGGAAGGTGGCCTTGGTATCAAGTCCCTCAAGGCTTTCAATCATGATGCACTCCTCAAGCTAACTTTTGATTTGCTAGCATCAGATAAGGATTGGGCAAGATTCCTGAGAAACAGATTTCTCCATCGAAAACAGACTGGATCCTCTTCAATCTGGCCAGGCATAAGGTGCAATCTGCATTCTGTTTACTCTGACCCTAAACCTTAAATTAAACCCAGAACCCTAATTTTAACCCAAAAACCTATATTTTGATGCCAAACCCTAAATTTAAGCCAGAACTGTAAATTTGACCCATGATCCTAATTTTAACCCAAAACCCTAATTTAGTCCCAAAACCCTAATTCAAACCCTAAACCCTAATTTTGACCCTAAACCATAAATTTGACCTAGAACCCTAATTCTAACCCTATTTTTGACCCAAAACCCTATTTTTAACTCAAAACCCTATTTCAAACCCTAAACCCTAATTTTAACGCAAAACCCAAATTTTGACCCAAAACCCAAGTTTAGATCCAAAACCCTATTTTTAACCCAAAACCATAATTCAAACCCTAATTTAGACCCAAAACCCTAATTCTAACCCTATTTTTGTCCTAAAACCATTTTTTTAACTCAAAACCCTAAACCTTAATTTTGACCCAAAACTCAAATTTTGACCCAAAACCCTAATTCTATCCCTATTTTTGTCCCAAAACCCTATTTTTAACTCAAAACTCTAATTCAAACCCTAAACCCTAATTTTGACCCTAAACTATAAATTTGAACCAGAACCCTAATTTTGACCCGAAACCCTAATTTTAACCCAAAAACCTAAATTTTTACCCTAAACCCTAAATTTAACCCAGAACCCTAATTTAATACCAAAGCCCTGATTTTGACCCAAAACCAAAATTTTGCCCCTAATTTAGACCCAAAACCCTTTTTTTTTACTCAAAACCCAAATTCAAACCCTAAACCCTAATTTGTACCCAAAATCGAATTTTTGACCCAAAACCCTAATTATAACCCAAAGCCCTAATTTTGACCCAAAACCCTAATTCTCACCGAAAATCCTATTTTTAATCCAAAACCCTAATTCAAACCCTAAACCCTAATTTAGACCCTAAACCCTGATTTTGATCCTAAACCCTAAATTTGACCCAAAACCCTAATTCTAACCCTGTCCCAGAACCCTAATTTTAACCCAAAGCCCTAATTCAAACCCGAAACCATAATTTAAACCCAAAACCCAAATTTGGACACAAAACCCTAATTCAAACCCTGAACCCTAATTTAGACCCAAAACCCTAATTCTAACCCGATTTATGTCCCAAAACACTATTTTTAACTCAAAACACTAATTCAAACACTAAAACCTAAATTTTGACCCTAAACCCTAAATTTAACCCAGAACCATAAATTTGAGCGAGAACCCTAATTTTAACCAAAAGCCCTACTTTTGTCCCAAAACCCTAATTCTGACTTAAAACCCTAATTTAGACCCAAAACCCTAATTCTGACTTAAAAGCCTAATTTAGACCCAAAACCCTAATTTAGAACTGAAACCCTAATTTTGACCCAAAACCCGAATTCTAACCATAATTTAGACCCAAATGCATAATGCTAACCCTATTTTTTTCACAAAACCCTAATTTTAACTCCAAATCCTAATTCAAACCCTAAACCCAAAATTAGACGCTAACCCCTAATTATAACCCTAAACCCTAATTCTGACCCAAATTTAGACCCAAAACCCTAATTTTAACACAAAACCCTAAACCCTAATTCTAACCCTAATTTAGACCCAAATCCTTAATTTTGACCCTATTTTTATCCCAAAACCCTATTTTTTAACTCAACCCCAATTCAAACCGCCAACACAAATTTTGACCCTAAATCTTAAATTTAACCTAGAACCCAAATTTTGACCTGAAACCCTAATTTTAACCCAAATCCCTAATTCTATCCCTATTTTTGACCGAAAACCCTATTTTTAAATCAAAACCCTAATTCAAACCCTAAACCCTAATTTTGACCCAAAGCCGTAATTTTGACTGAAAACCCTAATTCTAACCCAAAACCCTAATTTAGACCCAAAACCATAATTCAAACCCTAAACCCTAATTTTGCCCCTAAACCCTAATTTTGATCCTAAACCCTAAATTTAACCCAAAACCTAATTCTAACCCTAATTTAGACACAAAACCCTAATTCTAACCCTATTTTTGTCCCAAAACCCTTTTTTTAACTCAAAACCCGAAATCATAATTTTGACCCAAAACCCAAATTTGGAACTAAAACCCAAATTTTGACCCAAAGCCCTAATCCTAACCCTAATTTAGAACCAAAACCCTAATTCTAACCCTATTTTTGTCCCAAAACCCTATTTGTAACTCAAAACCCTAATTCAAACTCTAAACCCAAATTTTGACCCTAAACCCTAAATTTAACACAGAAGCGTAATTTTGACCCGAAACCCTAATTTTAAACCAAAACCCTAAATTTTGATGCTAAACCGTAAATTTGACCCGGAATCCCAATTTTAACACAAAGCCTATTGACCCAAAACCCTAATTCTGAATCAAAACTCTATTTTGAACCCTATTTTTGAACCAAAACCCTATTTTAAACTGAAAACCCAAATTCAAACCCTAAACCCTAAATTTGACCCTAAACCCTAATTTTGACCCAAAACACTAACCCAAAACCCTAATTCTAACCCTATTTTTGTCCCAAAACCCTAATTTTAACTCAAAACACGAAACCTTAATTTTGGCCCAAAACCCAAATTTGGAACCAAAACCCTAAACCTAACCCTAATTAAGACCCAAAACCCTAATTTTAACCCTATTTTTGTCCCAAAACCCTATTTCTTACTCAAAATCCTAATTCAAACCCAAAACCCAAAATTTGACCAAAAACACAAAATTTAACCCAGAACCCTAATTTTGACCCGAAACCCTAATTTTAACCCAAAATCCTAAATTTTGACCCAACACCCTTAATTTAACTCAGAACCGTAATTTGACACAGCCCTAATTTTAACCCAAAACCCTAATTCTGATCCAAAACCCTATTTTGAACCCTATTTTTGATCCAAAACCCGAATTCAATCCTTCAACCCTAATTTTGACCATAAACCTTAAATTTGATCCATAACCCTAATTTTAACCCAAAACCCAAATTCTAACCCTATTTTTGACCCAAAACCCAGACCCAGAACCCTAATTTTAACCCAAAGCGCTAATTTAGACCCAAAAACCAAAATTCTAATTTGACCCAAAACCCTAAATTTGACCCAGAACCCCAATTTTGACTCGAAACCCTAATTTTAACCCAAATCCTTAATTCTAATCCCTATTTTTGACCCAAAACCCTATTTTTAACTCAAAACCCTAATTCAATCCCTAAACCCTAATTTTCACCCAAAACCCTAATTTGGAGCCAAAATCGAATTTTTGACCAAAAACCCTAATTATAACCCAAAGCCCTAATTTTGACCCAAAACCCTAATTTCAACCCAAACCACTAATTTAGACCCAAAACCCTATTTTTAACCCAAAACCCTAATTCAAACCCTAAACCCTAATTTTGACCCTAAACCCTAATTTTGATCCTAAACCCTAAATTTGACCCAAAACCTAATTCTAACCCTAATTGAGACCCAACACCCTAATTCTAACACTATTTTTGTCCCAAAACCCATTTTTTAATTCAAAACCCAAAACCTTAATTTTGACCCAAAACCCAAATTTGGACCGAAAACCGTAATTCTAATCCTAATTTAGACCCAAAACCCTAATTCTAACCCTATTTATGTCGCAAAACCCTATTTTTAACTCAAAACACTAATTCAAACCCAAAAACCTAAATTTTGACCCTAAACCCTAAATTTGAGCGAAAACCCTAATTTTAACCAAAAGCCCTATTTTTGACCCAAAACCCTAATTCAAACCGTAATTTAGACCCAAAACCCTATTTTTTTGTCAAAACCCTATTTTTTTTATCAAAACCCTAATTCAAACCCTGAACCCTAATTTTGACCCAAAACCCTAATTTGGACCGAAAACCCTAATTCAAACCGAAAACCCTAAATTTGATCCTAAACCCAAAATTTAACCCCAAAACCTAATTCTAACCCTAATTTAGACCCAAAACCCTTTTTTTAACCCAAAACCCGAAACCTTAATTTTGACCCAAAACCCTAATCATAACCCCAATTTAGACCCAAAACCTTAATTCTAACCCTATTTTTAACTCAAAACCCTAATTCAAACCCTAAACCCAAATTTTGACCCAAAACGCTAAATTTAACCCAGAACCCTAATTTTGACCCGAAACCATAATTTTAACCCACAACCCTAAACTTTGATGCTAAAACCTAAATTTATCCCATAATCCTAATTTTCACCCAAAGCTTATTGACCCAAAACCCTAATTCTGATCCAAAACTCTTTTTCGAACACTATTTTTGACCCAAAACCCTAGGTTAGACCCAAAACCCTATTTTAAACCCAAAACAATAATTCAAACCCTAATTTAGACCCAAAACCCAAATTCTAACCTTAATTTAGACCCAAACGCGTAATTCTAACCCTATTTTTCCCAAAAACCCTATTTTTAACTCAAAACCCTAATTCAAACCCTAAACCCAAATTTTGACCCAAAACCCTATATTTAACCCAGAACCCTAATTTTGACCCGAAACCATAATTTTAACCCAAAACCCTAGGTTAGACCCAAAACCCTATTTTTAACCCAAAACAATAATTCAAACCCTAATTTAGACCCAAAACCCAAATTCTAACCTTAATTTAGACCCAAACGCGTAATTCTAACCCTATTTTTGTCCCAAAAACCCTATTTTTAACTCAAAACCCTAATTCAAAACCAAAGTCCTAATTTTGACTGAAAACCCAAATTGTGACCCAAAACCCTAATTTAGACCCAAAACCCTATTTTTAACCCAAAACCATAATTCAAACCCTAAACCCTAATTTTGACCCTAATCCCAAATTTTGATCATAAACCCTAAATTTAACCCAAAACCTAATTCTAACCCTAATTTAGACACAAAACCCTAATTCTAACCCTATTTTTGTCCCAAAACCCTTTTTTAACTCAAAACCCGAAACCGTAATTTTGACCCAAAACCCAAATTTGGAACTAAAACCCAAATTTTGGACCAAAATCCCTAATCCTTACCCTAATTAGACCCAAACCCAAATTCTGCCCCTATTTTTGTCCCAAAACCCTATTATTAACTCAAAACCATAATTCAAACTCTAAACCCAAATTTTGACCCTAAACCCTAAATTTAACACAGAAGCGTAATTTTGACCCGAAACCCTAATTTTAACCCAAAACCCTAAATTTTGATGCTAAACCCTAAATTAAACCCAAAACCGTAAATTTGACCTGGAATCCTAATTTTAACCCAAAGCCTATTGACCCAAAACCCTAATTCTGATCCAAAACTCTATTTCGAACCCTATTTTTGAACCAAAATCCTATTTTAAACTCAAAACCCTAATTCAAACCCTAAACCCTAAATTTGACCCTAAACCCTAATTTTGACCCAAAACACTAACCCAAAACCCTAATTCTAACCATATTTTTGTCCCAAAACCCTAATTTTAACTCAAAACTCGAAACCTTCATTTTGACCCAAAACCCAAATTTGGACCCAAAACCTAATCCTAACCCTAATTAAGACCCAAAACCCTATTTCTAACTCAAAACACTAATTCAAACCATAAACCCAAAATTCACCCTTAAACACAAAATTTAACCCAAAACCCTAATTTTGACCCAAAACCCTAATTTTAACCCAAAATCCTAAATTTTGACCCTAAACCCTAAATTTAACCCAGAATCGTAAATTTGACACAACCCTAATTTTAACCCAAAATCTATTGACCCAAAACACTAATTCTGATCCAAAACCCTATTTCGAACCGTATTTTTGACCCCAAACCCTAATTCTGATCCAGGACCCTAATTTTGACTCGAAACCCTAATTCAATCCCTAAACCCTAATTTTGACCATAAACCTTAAATTTGATCCAGAACCCTAATTTTAACCCCAAACCCTAATTCTAACCCTATTTTTGACCCAAAACCCAGACCCAGAACCCTAATTTTAACCCAAAGCGCAAATTTAGACCGAAAAACCGAAACCCTAAATTTGACCCAAAACCCTAAATTTTACCCAGAACCCTAATTTTGACTCGAAACCTTAATTTTAACCCAAATCCCTAATTCTAATCCTATTTTTGACCCAAAACCCTATTTTTAACGCAAAACCCTAATGCAAACCCTGAACCCTAATTTTCACCCAAAACCCTAATTTGGAGCCAAAATCGAAATTTTGACCCAAAACCCTAATTATAACCGAAAGCCATAATTTTGAACCAAAACCCTAATTTCAACCCAAAACACTAATTTAGACCCAAAACCCTATTTTTAACCCAAAACCCTAATTCAAACCCTAAACCCTAATTTTGACCCTAAACCCTATTTTTGATCCTAAACCCTAAATTTGACCCAAAACCTAATTCTAACCCAAATTTAGACCCAACACCCTAATTCTAACCTTATTTTTGTTCCAAAACCCATTTTTTAAATCAAAACCCAAAACCTTAATTTTGACCGAAAACCGTAATTCTAATCCTAATTTAGACCCAAAACCCTAATTCTAACCGTAATTTAGACCCAAATCCCTATTTTTTTGTCAAAACCCTAATTCAAACCCTGAACCCTAATTTTGACCCAAAACCCTAATTTGGACCTAAAACCAAAATTGACCCAAAACCCTATTTTTAACCCAAATCCCTAATTCTGACTTAAAACCCTAATTTAGACCCAAAACCCTAATTCTGACTTAAAACACTAATTTAGACCCAAAACCCTAAATTTGACCCAAAACCCTAATTTAGAACTGAAACACTAATTTTGACCCAAAATCCGAATTCTAACCATAATTTAGACCCAAATGCATAATGCTAACCCTATTTTTGTAACAAAACCGTACTTTTAACTCAAAATCCTAATTCAAACCCTAAACCCAAAATTAGACGCTAACCCCTAATTATAACCCTAAACCCTAATTCTGACCCTAATTTAGACCCAAAACCCTATTTTTAACACAAAACCCTAAACCTTAATTCTAACCCTAATTTAGACCCAAATCCTTAATTCAAACCCTATTTTTATCCCAAAACCCTATTTTTAACTCAACCCTAATTCAAACCGCCAACACAAATTTTGACCCTAAATCTTAAATTTAACCTAGAACCCAAATTTTGACCTGAAACCCTAATTTTAACCCAAATCCCTAATTCTAACCCTATTTTTGACCCAAAACCCTATTTTTAAATCAAAACCCTAATTCAAACCCTAAACCCTAATTTTGACCCAAAGCCGTAATTTTGACTGAAAACCCTAATTCTAACCCAAAACCCTAATTTAGACCCAAAACCCTATTTTTAACCCAAAACCATAATTCAAACCCTAAACCCTAATTTAGATCCAAAACCCAAAATTTAACCCAAAACCTAATTCTAACCCTAATTTAGACACAAAACCCTAATTCTAACCCTATTTTTGTCCCAAAACCCTTTTTTTAACTCAAAACCCGAAATCGTAATTTTGATCCAAAACCCAAATTTGGAACTAAAACCCAAATTTTGACCCAAAGCCCTAATCCTAACCCTAATTTAGACCCAAAACCCTAATTCTAACCCTATTTTTGTCCCAAAACCCTATTTGTAACTCAAAACCCTAATTCAAACTCTAAACCCAAATTTTGACCCTAAACCCTAAATTTAACACAAGCGTAATTTTGACCCGAAACCCTAATTTTAAACCAAAACCCTAAATTTTGATGCTAAACCCTAAATTTAACCCAGAACTGTAAATTTGACCCGGAATCCCAATTTTAACCCAAAGCCTATTGACCCAAAACCCTAATTCTGAATCAAAACTCTATTTCGAACCCAATTTTTGAACCAAAACCCTATTTTAAACTGAAAACCCTAATTCAAACCCTAAACCCTAATTTTGACCCAAAACACTAACCCAAAACCCTAATTTTAACTCAAAACACGAAACCTTAATTTTGACCCAAAACCCAAATTTGGACCCAAAACCCTAATCCTAACCCTAATTAAGACCCAAATCCCTAATTTTAACCCCATTTTTGTCCCAAAACCCTATTTATTACTCAAAATCCTAATTCAAACCCTAAACCCAAAATTTGACCAAAAACACAAAATTTAACCCAGAACCCTAATTTTGACCCGAAACCCTAATTTTAACCCAAAATCCTAAATTTTGACCCTACACCCTTAATTTAACTCAGAACCGTAATTTGACACAACCCTAATTTTAACCCAAAACCCTAATTCTGATCCAAAACCCTATTTTGAACCCTATTTTTGACCCAAAACCCTAATTCAATCCCTAAACCCTAATTTTGACCATAAACCTTAAATTTGATCCAGAACCCTAATTTTAACCCAAAACCCTAATTCTAACCCTATTTTTGACCCAAAACCCAGACCCAGAACCCTAATTTTCACCCAAAGCGCTAATTTAGACCCAAAAACCAAAACCCTTATTTGACCCAAAACCCTAAATTTGACCCAGAACCCTAATTTTGACTCGAAACCCTAATTTTAACCCAAATCCTTAATTCTAATCCTATTTTTGACCCAAAACCCTATTTTTAACTCAAAACCCTAATTCAATCCCTAAACCCTAATGTTCACCGAAAACCCTAATTTGGAGCCAAAATCGAATTTTTGACCCAAAACCCTAATTATAACCCAAAGCCCTAATTTTGACCCAAAACCCTAATTTCAACCCAAAACACTAATTTAGACCCAAAACCCTATTTTTAACCCAAAACCCTAATTCAACCCTAAACCCTAATTTTGACACTAAACCCTAATTTTGATCCTAAACCCTAAATTTGACCCGAAACCTAATTCTAACCCTAATTGAGACCCAACACCCTAATTCTAACCCTATTTTTGTCCCAAAACCCATTTTTTAATTCAAAACCCAAAACCTTAATTTTGACCCAAAACCCAAATTTGGACACAAAACCCAAATTTTGACCGAAAACCGTAATTCTAATCCTAATTTAGACCAAAAACCCTAATTCTAACCCTATTTTTTACGCAAAACCCTATATTTAACTCAAAACACTAATTCAAACCCAAAAACCTAAATTTTGACCCTAAACCCTAAATTTGAGCGAGAACCCTAATTTTAACCAAAAGCCCTATTTTTGACCCAAAACCCTAATTCAAACCGTAATTTAGACCCAAAACCCTATTTTTTTTGTCAAAACCCTAATTCAAACCCTGAACCCTAATTTTGACCCAAAACCCTAATTTGGACCCAAAACCAAAATTGACCCAAAACCCTATTTTTAACCCAAAGCCCTAATTCTGACTTAAAACCATAATTTAGACCCAAAACCCTAAATTTGACCCGGAAACCTAATTTTGACCCCAAACCTTAATTCTAACCCTAATTTAGACCCAAACCCCTAATTCTAACCCTATTTTTGTCTCAAAACCCTATTTTTAACTCAAAACCCTAATTCAAACCCTAAACCCAAAATTTGACCCTAAACCCTAAATTTAACCCAGAACACTAATTTTGACAGGAAACACAAAGTCAACCCAAAAACCTAAATTTTGACCATTAACCCTAAATTCAACCCAGAACCCCAAATTTTGTCCCAGAACCCGAATTTCAACCCAAAGCCCTAATTTTGATGCAAAACCCTAATTCTGACCCTAATTTAGACCCAAAACCCTATTTTTTACTCAAAACACTAATTTTGACAAAAAAACCCAAATTTTGACTGAAAATCCAAATTTAGACCCAAAACCCTAATTCAAACCCTAAACCCTAATTTAGACCCAAAACCCTAATTCTGACACAATTTTTGTCCCAAAACCCTTTTTTAACTCAACCGTAAACCCTAATTTTTAACCCAAATCTCTAAACCCTAATTCAAACCCTAAACCCTATCTCGAACACTATTTTTGACCCAAAACCCAAATTCAAACCCTAAACCCTATTTTTTACCCTAAACCCTAATTTTGAACCGAAACCCTAATTTTTAACCTAAATCCCTAATTATGACCCTATTTTTGACCAAAAATCCCATTTTTAAGTCAAAAACCTAATTCAAACCCTTATCCCTAATTTTGACCCAAAGTCCTAAATTTAACCCTAAACCCTAATTTTGACCCGAAACAGTAATTTTAACCGAAAACCCTAATTCAAACCCTAAACCCTAAATTTGACCCCAAAACCTAATTCTAATCCTAATTTAGACCCAAAACCCTAATTCTAACCCTATTTTTGTCCCAAAACCCTTTTTTTATCTCAAAACCCTAATCCTAACCCTAATTTAGACCCAAAACCTTAATTCTAACCCTATTTTTGTCCCAAAACCCTATTTTAAACACAAAACCCTAATTCAAACCCTAAACCCAAATTTTGACCCAAAACCCTAAATTTAACCCAGAACCCTAATTTTGACCCGAAACCATAATTTTAACCCAAAACCCTAAACTTTGATGCTAAACCCTAAATTTATCCCATAATCCTAATTTTCACCCAAAGCTTATTGACCCAAAACCCTATTTTAAACTCAAACGCTAAACCCTATTTATGAACCAAAACCCTATTTTAAACTCAAACCCTAATTACAACCCTAAACCCTAATTTTGACCCAAAACCCTAATTATAACAAACCTAATTTAACAAACTATTTTTAACCCAAACCTAATTCAATAAACCTAATTTTGACACTAAACCTAATTTTATCCTAAACCCTAAATTGACAAACTCAATTCTAACCCTAATTTAGACCCAAACCCTGTCCTAAAACCCTAATTTTTGCCGAAAGCCCTAAATTTGAACCCAAAACCGAATTTTGACAAAACCCTAATTTTAACCGAATCCCTAATTCTAACCCTATTTTTGACCCAAAACCCTTTTTTAAACTCAAAACCCTAATTCAAACCCTAAACCCTAATTTGCACCCAAAACACTAATTTGGACCCAAAACCGAAATTTTGATCCAAAACCCTAATTTTGACCCTAAGCACTAATCTTGACCGAAAACCCTAATTATGACCCAAAACCCTAATTCAAACCCTAAACCCTAATTTTGATTCAAAACCTAATTCAAACCCAAAACAAATATTTTTGACCCTAAACCCTAAATTTGGCCAGAACCCTAATTTTGACCCGAAACCCTAATTTTAACCCGAAACCCTTATTCTAACCCTATTTTAAACTCAAAACCTTAATTCAAACCCTAAAACAAATTTTGACCCAAAGCCCTAAATTTAACCCAGAACCCTAATTTTGTCCCGAAACCCTAATTTTAACCCAAAACCCTAATTCAAACCCTCAACCCTAATGTTGACCCTAATTTTGATCCTAAACGCTAAGTTTGAAACAAAGCCTAATTCTAACCATAATTTAGACCAAAAAACCCTAATTCTAACCCTATTTTTGTCCCGAAACCCTTTCTTTAAATCAAAACCCGAAACCTTAATTTCAGCCCAAAACCCTATTTCTAACCCTATCTTTGTCCCAAAACCCTATTTTTAACTCAAAACCCTAATTCAAACCCTAAATCCTAAATTTGACCCTAAATCCTAAACCAAAACCCTAATTCTAACCCTATTTTTGTCCCAAAACACTATTTTTAACTCAAAACCCGAAACCTTAATTTTGACCCAAAACACAAATTTTGACACAAAACCCTAATCCTAACCATAATTTAGACCCAAAACCCTAATTCTAACCCTATTGTTCTCCCAAAAACCTAAACCAAAATCTGACCCAAACCCCTAAATTTAACCCAGAACCCTAATTTTGACCCGAAACCCTAATTTTAACCCAAAACCCTAATTCAAACCCTAAACCCTAATTTTGAATTTGACAGAAAATCTAATTCTAACCCTAATTTAGACCCAAAACCCTAATTCTAACCATATTATTGTCCCAAAACCCTTTTTTTAACTCAAAACCCGAAACCTTAACTTTGACCCAAAACCCAAATTTGACCCAAAACCCTAATCCTAACCCAAATTTAGACCCAAAACCCTAATTCTAACCCTATTTTTGTCCCACAACCCTTTTTTTAACTCAAAACCCTAATTCAAACCCTAAACCCAAATTTGACCCTAAACCCTAAATTTAACCCAGTACCCTAATTTTGACCTGAAACCCTAACTTTTACCCAAAACCCTAAATTTTGATGCTAAACCATAAATTTGACCCATAAACCTAATTTTAACCCAAAGCCTTTTGACCCAAAACCCTATTTTCGAACCAAAACCCTATTTTAAACTCAAAACCCTAATTCAAACCCTATACCCTAATGCAGTCCCAAAACCATAATTCTAACCCTATTTTTGTCCCAAAACCATTTTTTAACTCTAAACCCTAAACCTTAATTTTGACCCAAAACTCAAATTTTGACCCAAAACCCTAATTCTTACCCTAATTTAGACCCAGACCCCTAATTTTAACGTTATTTTTGTCCCAAAACCCTATTTTTAACTCAAAACCCTAATTCAAACCCTAAACCCAAATTTTGTCCCTAAATCCTAAATTTCACCCAGCACCCTAATTTTGACCCGAAACCCTAATTTTTACCCAAAACCCAAAAATTTGATGCTAAACCCTAAATTTAACCCAGAACCGTAAATTTGACCCATAAACCTAATTTTAACCCGAAGCCTATTAACCTAAAACCCTAATTATGATCCAAAACTCTATTTTGAACCTTATTTATGAACCAAAACCCTATTTTAAACTCAAACCCTAATTACAACCCTAAACCCTAATTTTGACCCAAAACCCTAATTATAACCCAAAACCCTAATTTTAACTCAAAACCCTATTTTTAACCCAAAACCCTAATTCAAACGCTAAACCCTAATTTTGACACTAAACCCTAATTTTTATCCTAAACCCTAAATTTGACCCAATACCCAAATTCTAACCCTAATTTAGACCCAAAACCCTGTCCTAGAACCCTAGTTTTAACCGAAAGCCCTAAATTTGACCCAGAACCGAATTTTGACACGAAACCCTAATTTTAACCCGAATCCCTAATTCTAACCCTATTTTTGACCCAAAACCCTTTTTTAATTTCAAAACCCTAATTCAAACCCTAAACCCTAATTTGGACCCAAAACCCTAATTTGGACCCAATACTGAAGTTTTGACCCAAAACCCTAATTTTGACCCTAAGCACTAATCTTGACCGAAAACCCTAATTCTGACCCAAAACCCTAATTCAAAACATAAACCCTAATTTTGATTCAAAACCTAATTCAAACCCAAAATAAATATTTTTGACCCTAAACCCTAAATTTGACCCAAAACCCTAATTTTGACCCGAAACCCTATTTTTAACCCGAAACCCTAATTCTAATCCTATTTTTAACTCAAAACCTTAATTCAAACCCTCAAACAAATTTTGACCCAAAGCCTTAAATTTAACCCAGAACCCTAATTTTGTCCCGAAACCCTAATCTTAACCCAAATTTAGACCCAAAACCCTATTTCTAACCCTATTTTTGTCCCAAAACTGTATTTTTAACTCAAAACCCTAATTCAAACCCTAAATCCTAAATTTGACCCTAAATCCTAAACCAAAACCCTAATTCTAACCCTATTTTTGTCCCAAAACACTATTTTTAACTCAAAACCCGAAACCTTAATTTTGACCCAAAACACAAATTTTGACACAAAACCCTAATCCTAACCCTAATTTAGACCCAAAACCCTAATTCTAACCCTATTGTTCTCCCAAAAACCTAAACCAAAATCTGACCCAAAGCCCTAAATTTAACCCAGAACCCAAATTTTGACCCGAAACCCTAATTTTAACCCAAAACCCTAATTCAAACCCTAAACCCTAATTTTGAAATTGACACAAAACCTAATTCTAACCCTAATTTAGACCCAAAACCCTAATTCTAACCATATTATTGTCCCAAAACCCTTTTTTTAACTCAAAACCCGAAACCTTAACTTTGACCCAAAACCCAAATTTGACCCAAAACCCTAATCCTAACCCAAATTTAGACCCAAAACCATAATTCTAACCCTATTTTTGTCCCACAACCCTTTTTTTAACTCAAAACCCTAATTCAAACCCTAAACTCAAATTTGACCCTAAACCCTAAATTTAACCCAGCACCCTAATTTTGACCCGAAACCCTAATTTTTACACAAAACCCAAAATTTTGATGCTAAACCATAAATTTGACCCATAAACCTAATTTTAACCCATAGCCTTTTGACCCAAAACCCTAATTATGATCCAAAACTCTATTTCTAACGCTATTTTCGAACCAAAACCCTATTTTAAACTCAAAACCCTAATTCAAACCCTATACCCTAATTTAGTCCCAAAACCATAATTCTAACCCTATTTTTGTCTCAAAACCATTTTTTAACTCTAAACCCTAAACCATAATTTTGACCCAAAACTCAAATTTTGACCCAAAACCCTAATTCTAACCCTAATTTAGACCCAGACCCCTAATTTTAAAGTTATTTTTGTCCCAAAACCCTACTTTTAACTCAAAACCCTAATTCAAACCCTAAACCCTAATTTTGTCCCTAAACCCTAAATTTCTCCCTGCACCATAATTTTGACCCGAAACCCTAATTTTTACCCAAAACCCTAAATTTTGATGCTAAACCCTAAATTTAACCCAGAACTGTAAATTTGACCCATAAACCTAATTTTAAACCGAAGCCTATTAACCCAAAACCCTAATTATGATCCAAAACTCTATTTCGAACCCTATTTATGAACCAAAACCCTATTTTAAACTCAAACCCTAATTACAACCCTAAACCCTAATTTTGACCCAAAACCCTAATTATAACCCAAAACCCTAATTCTAACCCAAAACCCTATTTTTAACCCAAAACCCTAATTCAAACGCTAAACCCTAATTTTGACACTAAACCCGAATTTTTATCCTAAACCCTAAATTTGACCCAATACCCAAATTCTAACCCTAATTTAGACCCAAATCCCTGTCCTAGAACCCTAATTTTAACCGAAAGCACTAAATTTGACCCAGAACCGAATTTTGACACGAAACCCTAATTTTAACCCGAATCCCTAATTCTAACCCTATTTTTGACCCAAAACACTTTTTTAAACTCAAAACCCTAATTCAAACCCTAAACCCTAATTTGGACCCAAAACTCTAATTTGGAACAAAACCGAAATTTTGACCCAAAACCCTAATTTTGACCCTAAGCACTAATCTTGACCCAAAGCCCTAAATTTAACCCAGAACCATAATTTTGTCCCGAAACCCTAATTTTAACCCAAAACCCTAATTCAAACCCTCAACCCTAATTTTCACCCTATTTTTGATCCTAAACGCTAAGTTTTAAAACAAAGCCTAATTCTAACCCTAATTTAGACCCAAAACCCTAATTCTAACCCTATACCCTAATTTTGATTCAAAACCTAATTCAAACCCAAAACAAATATTTTTGACCCTAAACCCTAAATATGACCCAGAACCCTAATTTTGACCCGAAACCCTATTTTAACCCGAAACCCTAATTCTAACCCTATTTTTAACTCAAAACCTTAATTCAAACACTAAATCAAATTTTGACCCAAAGCCCTAAATTTAACCCAGAACCCTAATTTTATCCCGAAACCCTAATTTTAACCCAAAACCCTAATTCAAACCCTTAACCCTAATTTTGGCCCTAATTTTGATCCTAAACGCTAAGTTTTAAAACAAAGCCTAATTCTAACCGGAATTTAGACCCAAAACCCTAATTCTAACCCTATTTTTGTCCATAAACCCTTTTTTTAACTCAAAATCCGAAACCTAAATTTTGACCCAAAACCCTAATCTTAACCCAAATTTAGACCCAAAACCCTATTTCTAACCCTATTTTTGTCCCAAAACCCTATTTTTAACTCAAAACCCTATTTCAAACCCTAAATCATAAATTTGACCCTAAATCCTAAACCAAAACCCTAATTCTAACCCTATTTTTGTCACAAAACACTATTTTTAACTCAAAACCCGAAACCTTAATTTTGACCCAAAACACAAATTTTGACACAAAACCCTAATCCTAACCCTAATTTAGACCCAAAACCCTAATTCTAACCCTATTGTTCTCCCAAAAACCTAAACCAAAATCTGACCCAAAGCCCTAAATTTAACCCAGAACCCTAATTTTGACCCGAAACCCTAATTTTAACCCAAAACCCTAATTCAAACCCTAAACCCTAATTTTGAATTTGACACAAAACCTAATTCTAACCCTAATTTAGACCGAAAACCCTAATTCTAACCATATTATTGTCCCAAAACCCTTTTTTAACTCAAAACCAAAAACCTTAACTTTGACCCAAAACCCTAATCCTAACCCAAATTTAGACCCAAAACCCTAATTCTAACCCTATTTTTGTCCCACAACCCTTTTTTTAACTCAAAACCCTAATTCAAACCCTAAACCCAAATTTGACCCTAAACCCTAAACTTAACCCAGCACCCTAATTTTGACCCGAAACCCTAATTTTTACCCAAAACCCTAAATTTTGATGCTAAACCATAAATTTGACCCATAAAACTAATTTTAACCCAAAGCCTTTTGACCCAAAACCCTAATTTTGATCCAAAACTCTATTTCTAACCCTATTTTCGAACCAAAACCCTATTTTAAACTCAAAACCCTATTTTAAACTCAAAACCCTAATTCAAACCCTATACCCTAATTTTGACCCTAAACCCTAATTTAGTCCCAAAACCATAATTCTAACCCTATTTTTGTCCCAAAACCATTTTTTAACTCTAAACCCTAAACCTTAATTTTGACCCAAAACTCAAATTTTGACCCAAAACCCTAATTCTAACCCTAATTTAGACCCAGACCCCTAATTTTAACGTTATTTTTGTCCCAAAACCCTATTTTTAACTCAAAACCCTAATTCAAACCCTAAACCCTAATTTTGTCCCTAAACCCTAAATTTCACCCAGCACCCTAATTTTGACACGAAACCCTAATTTTTACCCCTAAATTTTGATGCTAAACCCTAAATTTAACCCAGAACCGTAAATTTGACCCATAAACCTAATTTTAACCCGAAGCTTATTAACCCAAAACCCTAATTATGATCCAAAACTCTATTTCGAACCCTATTAAATAGAGTTTTTTAACTCAAAACCCGATACCTTAACTTTGACCCAAAACCCAAATTTGACCCAAAACCCTAATCCTAACCCAAATTTAGACCCAAAACCCTAATTCTAACCCTATTTTTGTCCCACAACCCTTTTTTCAACTCAAAACCCTAATTCAAACCCTAAACCCAAATTTGACCCTAAACCCTAAATTTAACCTAGCACCCTAATTTAGACCCGAAACCCTAATTATTACCCAAAACCCTAAATTTTATAAACCATAAATTTGACCCATAAACCTAATTTTAACCCAAAGCCTTTTGACCCAAAACCCTAATTATGATCCAAACTCTATTTCTAACCCTATTTTCGAACCAAAACCCTATTTTAAACTCAAAACCCTAATTCAAACCCTACACCCTAATTTTGACCCTAAACCCTAATTTAGTCCCAAAACCATAATTCTAACCCTATTTTTGTCCCAAAACCATTTTTTAACTCTAAACCCTAAACCTTAATTTTGACCCAAAACTCAAATTTTGACCCAAAACCCTAATTCTAACCCTAATTTAGACCTGGGCCCCTAATTTTAACGTTATTTTTGTCCCAAAACCCTATTTTTAACTCAAAACCCTAATTCAATCCCTAAACCCTAATTTTGACCCTAAACCCTAAATTTCACCCAGCACCCAAATTTTGACCCGAAACCCTAATTTTTACCCAAAACCCTAAATTTTGATGCTAAACCCTAAATTTAACCCAGAACCGTAAATTTGACCCATAAACCTAATTTTAACCCGAAGCCTATTAACCCAAAACCCTAATTATGATCCAAAACTCTATTTCGAACCCTATTAACGAACCAAAACCCTATTTTAAACTCAAACCCTAATTACAACCCTAAACCCTGATTTTGACCCAAAACCCTAATTATAACCCAAAACCCTAATTCTAACCCAAAACCCTATTTTTAACCCAAAACCCTAATTCAAACGCCAAACCCTAATTTTGACACTAAACCCTAATTTTTATCCTAAACCCCAAATTTGACCCAAAACCCAAATTCTAACCCTAATTTAGACCCAAAACCCTGTCCTAGAACCCTAATTTTAACCGAAAGCCCTGAATTTGACCCAGAACCGAATTTTGACACGAAACCCTAATTTTAACCCAAATCCCTAATTCTAACCCTATTTTTGACCCATAACCCTAATTTGGACCCAAAACCGAAATTTTGACCCAAAACCCTAATTTTGACCATAAGCACTAATCTTGTCCCGAAACCCTAATTTTAACCCAAAACCCTAACTCAAACCCTCAACCCTAATTTTGATCCTAAACGCTAAGTTTGAAACAAAGCCTAATTCTAACCCTAATTTAGACCCAAAACCCTAATTCTAACCCTATTTTGTCCCTAAACCCTTTTTTTAACTCAAAAACCGAAACCTTAATTTTGACCCAAAACCCTAATCTTAACCCAAAATTTAGACCCAAAACCCTATTTCTAACCCTATTTTTGTCCCAAAACCCTAATTTTAACTCAAAACCCTAATTCAAACCCTAAATCCTAAATTTGACCCTAAATCCTAAACCAAAACCCTAATTCTAACCCTATTTTTGTCCCAAAACACTATTTTTAACTCAACCCGAAACCTTAATTTTGACCCAAAACACAAATTTTGACACAAAACCCTAATCCTAACCCTAATTTAGACCCAAAACCCTAATTCTAACCCTATTGTTCTCCCAAAAACCTAAACCAAAATCTGACCCAAAGCCCTAAATTTAACCCAGAACCCAAATTTTGACCCGAAACCCTAATTTTAACCCAAAACCCTAATTCAAACCCTAAACCCTAATTTTGAATTTGACACAAAACCCAATTCTAACCCTAATTTAGACCCAAAACCCTAATTCTAACCATATTATTGTCCCAAAACCCTTTTTTTAACTCAAAACCCGAAACCTTAACTTTGACCCAAAACCCAAATTTGACCCAAAACCCTAATCCTAACCCAAATTTAGACCCAAAACCCTAATTCTAACCCTATTTTTATCCCACAACCCTTTTTTTAACTCAAAACCCTAATTCAAACCCTAAACCCAAATTTGACCCTAAACCCTAAATTTAACCCAGCACCCTAATTTTGATCCGAAACCCTAATTTTTACCCAAAACCCTAAATTTTGATGCTAAACCATAAATTTGACCCATAAACCTAATATTAACCCAAAGCCTTTTGACCTAAAACCCTAGTTATGATCCAAAACCCTATTTTAAACTCAAAACCCTAATTCAAACCCTATACCCTAATTTTGACCCTAAACCCTAATTTAGTCGCAAAACCATAATTCTAACCCTATTTTTGTCCCAAAACCATTTTTTAACTCTAAACCCTAAACCTTAATTTTGACCCAAAACTCAAATTTTGACCCAAAACCCTAATTCTAACCCGAATTTAGACCCAGACCCCTAATTTTAACGTTATTTTTGTCCCAAAACCCTATTTTTAACTCAAAACCCTAATTCAAACCCTAAACCCTAATTTTGACCCTAAACCCTAAATTTCACCCAGCACCCTAATTTTGACCCGAAACCCCAATTTTTACCCAAAACCCTAAATTTTGATGTTAAACCCTAAATTTAACCCAGAACCGTAAACTTGACCCATAAACCTAATTTTAACCCGAAGCCTATTAACCCAAAACCCTAATTATGATTCAAAACTCTATTTCGAACCCTATTTATGAACCAAAACCCTATTTTAAACTCAAACCCTAATTACAACCCTAAATCCTAATTTTGACCCAAAACCCTAATTATAACCCAAAACCCTAATTCTAACCCAAAACCCTATTTTTAACCCAAAACCCTAATTCAAACGCTAAACCCTAATTTTGACACTAAACCTTAATTTTTATCCTAAACCCTAAATTTGACCCAAAACCCAAATTCTAACCCTAATTTAGACCCAAAACCCTGTCCTAAAACCCAAATTCTAACCCTAATTTGGACCCAAAACCCTAATTTGGACCCAAAACCGAAATTTTGACCCAAAACCCTAATTTTGACCCTAAGCACTAATCTTGACCGAAAACCCTAATTCTGACCCAAAACCCTAATTCAAACCCTAAACCCTAATTTTGATTCAAAACCTAATTCAAACCCAAAACAAATATTTTTGACCCTGAACCGTAAATTTGACCCAGAACCCTAATTTTGACCCGAAACCCTATTTTTAACCCGAAACCCTAATTCTAACCCTATTTTTAACTCAAAAACTTAATTCAAACCCTAAAACAAATTTTGACCCAAAGCCCTAAATTTAACCCAGAACCCTAATTTTGTACCGAAACCCTAATTTTAACCCAAAACCCTAACTCAAACCCTCAACCCTAATTTTGACCCTAATTTTGATCCTAAACGCTAAGTTTGAAACAAAGCCTAATTCTAATCCTAATTTAGACCCAAAACCCTAATTTTGTCCCTAAACCCTTTTTTTAACTCAAAACCCGAAACCTTAATTTTGACCCAAAACCTTAATTTTGACCCAAAACCCTAATCTTAACCCAAATTTAGACCCAAAACCCTATTTCTAACCCTAGTTTTGTCCCAAAACCCTATTTTTAACACAAAACCCTAATTCAAACCCTAAATCCTAAATTTGACCCTAAATCCTAAACCAAAACCCAAATTCTAACCCTATTTTTGTCCCAAAGCACTATTTTTAACTCAAAACCCGAAACCTTAATTTTGACCCAAAACACAAATTTTGACACAAAACCCTAATCCTAACCCTAATTTAGACCCAAAACCCTAATTCTAACCCTATTGTTCTCCCAAAAACCTAAACCAAAATCTGACCCAAAACCCTAAATTTAACCCAGAACCCTATTTCTGAATTTGACACAAAACCTAATTCTAACCCTAATTTAGACCCAAAACCCTAATTCTAACCATATTGTTGTCCCAAAACCCTTTTTTTAACTCAAAACCCGATACCTTAACTTTGACCCAAAACCCTAATCCTAACCCAAATTTAGACCCAAAACCCTAATTCTAACCCTATTTTTGTCCCACAACCCTTTTTTCAACTCAAAACCCTAATTCAAACCCTAAACCCAAATTTGACCCTAAACCCTAAATTTAACCTAGCACCCTAATTTTGACCCGAAACCCTAATTTTTACGCAAAACCCTAAATTTTGATGCTAAACCATAAATTTGACCCATAAACATAATTTTAACCCAAAGCCTTTTGACCTGAAACCCTAATTATGATCCAAAACTCTATTTCTAACCCTATTTTCGAACCAAAACCCTATTTTAAACTCAAAACCCTAATTCAAACCCTATACCCTAATTTTGACCCTAAACCCTAATTTAGTCCCAAAACCATAATTCTAACCCTATTTTGGTCCCAAAACCATTTTTTAACTCTAAACCCTAAACCTTAATTTTGACCGAAAACTCAAATTTTGACCCAAAACCCTAATTCTAACCCTAATTTAGACCCAGACCCCTAATTTTAACGTTATTTTTGTCCCAAAATCCTATTTTTAACTCAAAACCCTAATTCAAACCCTAAACCCCAATTTTGACCCTAAACCCTAAATTTCACCCAGCACCCTAATTTTGACCCGAAACCCTAATTTTTACCCAAAACCCTAAATTTTGATGCTAAACCCTAAATTTAACCCAGAACCGTAAATTTGACCCATAAACCTAATTTTAACCCGAAGCCTATTAACCGAAAACCCTAATTATGATCCAAAACTCTATTTTGAACCCTATTTATGAACCAAAACCCTATTTTAAACTCAAACCCAAATTTCAACCCTAAACCCTAATTTTGACCCAAAACCCTAATTATAACCCAAAACCCTAATTCTAACCCAAAACCATATTTTTAACCCAAAACCCTAATTCAAACGCTAATTTAGACCCAAAACCCAAATTCTAACCCTAATTTAGACCCAAAACCCTAATTTGGACACAAAACCGAAATTTTGACCCAAAACCCTAATTTTGACCCAAAAAACTAATCTTGACCAAAACCCTTATTCAACCCAAAACCCTAATTCAAACCCTAAACCCTAATTTTGATTCAAAACCTAATTCAAACCCAAAACAAATATTTTTGACCCTAAACCCTAAATTTGACCCAGAACCCTAATTTTGACCCGAAACCCTATTTTTAACCCGAAACCCTAATTCTAACCCTATTTTTAACTCAAAACCTTAATTCAAACCCTAAAACAAATTTTGACCCAAAGCCCTAAATTTAACCCAGAACCCTAATTTTGTACCGAAACCCTAATTTTAACCCAAAACCCTAATTCAAACCCTCAACCCTAATTTTGACCCTAATTTTGATCCTAAACGCTAAGTTTGAAACAAAGCCTAATTCTAACCCTAATTTAGACCCAAAACCCTAATTCTAACCCTATTTTTGTCCCTAAACCCTTTTTTTAACTCAAAACCCGAAACCTTAATTTTGACCCAAAACCCTAATCTTAACCCAAATTTAGACCCAAAACCCTATTTCTAACCCTAGTTTTGTCCCAAAACCCTATTTTTAACACAAAACCCTAATTCAAACCCTAAATCCTAAATTTGACCCTAAATCCTAAACCAAAACCCAAATTCTAACCCTATTTTTGTCCCAAAGCACTATTTTTAACTCAAAACCCGAAACCTTAATTTTGACCCAAAACACAAATTTTGACACAAAACCCTAATCCTAACCCTAATTTAGACCCAAAACCCTAATTCTAACCCTATTGTTCTCCCAAAAACCTAAACCAAAATCTGACCCAAAGCCCTAAATTTAACCCAGAACCCTAATTTTGACCCGAAACCCTAATTTTAACCCAAAACCCTAATTCAAACCCTAAACCCTAATTTTGAATTTGACACAAAACCTAATTCTAACCCTAATTTAGACCCAAAACCCTAATTCTAACCATATTATTGTCCCAAAAACCTTTTTTTAACTCAAAACCCGATACCTTAACTTTGACCCAAAACCCAAATTTGACCCAAAACCCTAATCCTAACCCAAATTTAGACCCAAAACCCTAATTCTAACCTTATTTTTGTTCCACAACCCTTTTTTCAACTCAAAACCCTAATTCAAACCCTAAACCCAAATTTGACCCTAAACCCTAAATTTAACCCAGCACCCTAATTTTGACCCGAAACCCTAATTTTTACCCAAAACCCTAAATTTTGATGCTAAACCATAAATTTGACCCATAAACCTAATTTTAACCCAAAGCCTTTTGACCCAAAACCCTAATTATGATCCAAAACTCTATTTCTAACCCTATTTTCGAACCAAAACCCTATTTTAAACTCAAAACCCTAATTCAAACCCTATACCCTAATTTTGACCCTAAACCCTAATTTAGTCCCAAAACCATAATTCTAACCCTATTTTTGTCCCAAAACCATTTTTTAACTCTAAACCCTAAACCTTAATTTTGACCGAAAACTCAAATTTTGACCCAAAACCCTAATTCTAACCCTAATTTAGACCCAGACCCCTAATTTTAACGTTATTTTTGTCCCAAAATCCTATTTTTAACTCAAAACCCTAATTCAAACCCTAAACCCTAATTTTGACCCTAAACCCTAAATTTCACCCAGCACCCTAATTTTGACCCGAAACCCTAATTTTTACCCAAAACCCTAAATTTTGATGCTAAACCCTAAATTTAACCCAGAACCGTAAATTTGACCCATAAACCTAATTTTAACCCAAGCCTATTAACCCAAAACCCTAATTATGATCCAAAACTCTATTTTGAACCCTATTTATGAACCAAAACCCTATTTTAAACTCAAACCCAAATTACAACCCTAAACCCTAATTTTGACCCAAAACCCTAATTATAACCCAAAACCCTAATTCTAACCCAAAACCATATTTTTAACCCAAAACCCTAATTCAAACGCTAATTTAGACCCAAAACCCAAATTCTAACCCTAATTTAGACCCAAAACCCTAATTTGGACACAAAACCGAAATTTTGACCCAAAACCCTAATTTTGACTGTAAGCACTAATCTTGACCGAAAACCCTTATTCTGACCCAAAACCCTAATTCAAACCCTAAACCCTAATTTTGATTCAAAACCTAATTCAAACCCAAAACAAATATTTTTGACCCTAAAACGTAAATTTGACCCAGAACCCTAATTTTGACCCGAAACCCTATTTTTAACCCCAAACCCTAATTCTAACCCTATTTTTAACTCAAAACCTTAATTCAAACCCTAAAACAAATTTTGACCCAAAGCCCTAAATTTAACCCAGAACCCTAATTTTGTCCCGAAACCCTAATTTTAACCCAAAACCCTAACTCAAACCCTCAACCCTAATTTTGACCCTAATTTTGATCCTAAACGCTAAGTTTGAAACAAAGCCTAATTCTAACCCTAATTTAGACCCAAAACCCTAATTCTAACCCTATTTTTGTCCCTAAACCCTTTTTTTAACTCAAAACCCGAAACCTTAATTTTGACCCAAAACCCTAATCTTAACCCAAATTTAGACCCAAAACCCTATTTCTAACCCTAGTTTTGTCCCAAAACCCTATTTTTAACACAAAACCCTAATTCAAACCCTAAATCCTAAATTTGACCCTAAATCCTAAACCAAAACCCAAATTCTAACCCTATTTTTGTCCCAAAGCACTATTTTTAACTCAAAACCCGAAACCTTAATTTTGACCCAAAACACAAATTTTGACACAAAACCCTAATCCTAACCCTAATTTAGACCCAAAACCCTAATTCTAACCCTAATGTTCTCCCAAAAACCTAAACCAAAATCTGACCCAAAGCCCTAAATTTAATCCAGAACCCTAATTTTGACCCGAAACCCTAATTTCAACCCAAAACCCTAATTCAAACCCTAAACCCTAATTTTGAATTTGACACAAAACCTAATTCTAACCCTAATTTAGACCCAAAACCCTAATTCTAACCATATTATTGTCCCAAAAACCTTTTTTTAACTCAAAACCCGATACCTTAACTTTGACCCAAAACCCAAATTTGACCCAAAACCCTAATCCTAACCCAAATTTAGACCCAAAACCCTAATTCTAACCTTATTTTTGTTCCACAACCCTTTATTTAAGTCAAAACCCTAATTCAAACCCTAAACACAAATTTGACCCTAAACCCTAAATATAACCTAGCACCCTAATTTTGAACCGAAACCCTAATTTTTACCCAAAACCCTAAATTTTGATGCTAAACCATAAATTTTACCCATAAACCTAATTTTAACCCAAAGCCTTTTGACCCAAAACCCTAATTATGATCCAAAACTCTATTTCTAACCCTATTTTCGAACCAAAACCCTATTTTAAACTCAAAACCCTAATTCAAACCCTATACCCTAATTTTGACCCTAAACCCTAATTTAGTCCCAAAACCTAAATTCTAACCCTATTTTTGTCCCAAAACCATTTTTTAACTCTAAACCCTAAACCTTAATTTTGACCCAAAACTCAAATTTTGACCCAAAACCCTAATTCTAACCCTAATTTAGACCCAGACCCCTAATTTTAACGTTATTTTTGTCCCAAAATCCTATTTTTAACTCAAAACCCTAATTCAAACCCTAAACCCTAATTTTGACCCTAAACCCTAAATTTCACCCAGCACCCTAATTTTGACCCGAAACCCTAATTTTTACCCAAAACCCTAAATTTTGATGCTAAACCCTAAATTTAACCCAGAACCGTAAATTTGACCCATAAACCTAATTTTAACCCGAAGCCTATTAACCGAAAACCCTAATTATGATCCAAAACTCTATTTTGAACCCTATTTATGAACCAAACCCCTATTTTAAACTCAAACCCAAATTACAACCCTAAACCCTAATTTTGACCCAAAACCCTAATTTTAACCCAAAACCCTAATTTTAACCCAAAGCTCTAATTTTGACCCAAAACCCTAATTCAAACCCTAATTTTGACCCAGAACCCAAATTCTAACCCTAATTTAGACCCAAAACCCTAATTTGGACACAAACCCAAATTTTGACCCAAAACCCTAATTTTGATCCTAAGCACTAATCTTGACCGAAAACCCTAAATTTGACCCAAAACCCTAATTCAAACCCTAAACCCTAATTTTGATTCAAAACCTAATTCAAACCCAAAACAAATATTTTTGACCCTAAAACGTAAATTTGACCCATAACCCTAATTTTGACCCGAAAGCCTAATGCTAACCCTATTTTTAACTCAAAAACTTAATTCAAACACTAAAACAAATTTTGACCCAAAGCCCAAAATTTAACCCAACCCTAATTTTGTCCCGAAACCCTAATTTTAACCCAAAACCCTACTTCATACACTCAACCCTACTTTTGACCCTAATTTTGATCCTAAACGCTAAGTTTGAAACAAAGCCTAATTCTAACCCTAATTTAAACCCAAAACCCTAATTCTAACCCTATTTTTGTCCCTAAACTCTTTTTTAACTCAAAACCCAAAACCTTAATTTTGACCCAAAACCCTAATCTTAACCCAAATTTAGACCCAAAACCCTATTTCTAACACTAGTTTTGTCCCAAACCCCTATTTTTAACACAAAACCCGAATTCACACCCTCGATCCTAAATTTGACCCTAAATCCTAAATTGACCTAAATCCTAAACCAAAACCCAAATTCTAACCCTATTTTTGTCCCAAAGCACTATTTTTAACTCAAAACCCGACACCTTAATTTTGACCCAAAACACAAATTTTGACACAAAACCCTAATCCTAACCCTAATTTAGACCCAAAACCCTAATTCTAACCCTATTGTTCTCCCAAAAACCTAAACCAAAATCTGACCCAAAGCCCTAAATTTAACCCAGAACCCTAATTTTGACCCGAAACCCTAATTTTAACCCAAAACCCTAATTCAAACCCTAAACCCTAATTTTAAATTTGACACAAAACCTAATTCTAACCCTAATTTAGACCCAAAACCCTAATTCTAACCATATTATTGTCCCAAAACCCTTTTTTTTAACTCAAAACCCGAAACCTTAACTTTGTCCCAAAACCCAAATTTGACCCAAAACCCTAATCCTAACCCAAATTTAGACCCAAAACCCTAATTCTAACCTTATTTTTGTCCCACAACCCTTTTTTTAACTCAAAAACCTAATTCAAACCCTAAACCCAAATTTGACCCTAAACCCTAAACTTAACCCAGCACCCTAATTTTGACCCGAAACCCTAATTTTTACCCAAAACCCTAAATTTTGATGCTAAACCATAAATTTGACCCATAAACCTAATTTTAACCCAAAGCCTTTTGACCCAAAACCCTAATTATGATCCATAACTCTATTTCTAACCCTATTTTCGAACCAAAACCCTGTTTTAAACTCAAAACCCTAATTCAAACCCTAAACCCTAATTTTGACCCTAAACCCTAATTTAGCCCCAAAACCATAATTCTAACCCTATTTTTGTCCCAAAACCATTTTTTAACTCTAAACCCTAAACCTTAATTTTGACCCAAAACTCAAATTTTGACCCAAAACCCTAATTCTAACCCTAATTTTGTCCCTGCAGCCTATTTTTTAGGTTTTTTTTGTCCCAAAATCCTATTTTTAACTCAAAACCCTAATTCAAACCCTAAACCCTAATTTTGACCCTAAACCCTAAATTTCACCCAAACACCTAATTTTGACCAAAACCCTAATTTTTACCCAAAACCCTAAATTTTGATGCTAAACCCTAAATTTAACCCAAAACCTAAATTTGACCCATAAACCTAATTTTAACCCAAAACCTATTAACCCAAAACCCTAATTATGATCCAAAACTCTATTTCGAACCCTATTTAAGAACCCAAACCAGATTATAAACTCAAACCCTAAATTACAACCCTAAACCCTAATTTTGACCCAAAACCCTAATTATAACCCAAAACCCTAATTAAAACCCAAAACCATATTTTTAACCCAAAACCCTAATTCAAACGCTAAATTAGACCCAAACCCCAAATTCTAACCCTACCTTAGACCCAACACCCTGTCCTACAACCCTAATTTTAACCGAAACCCCTAAATTTGACCCAGAACCTAATTTTGACACGAAACCCTAATTCTGACCCAAAACCCTAATTCAAACCCTAAACCCTAATTTTGATTCAAAACCTAATTCAAACCCAAAACAAATATTTTTGACCCTAAACCCTAAATTTGACCCAGAACCCTAATTTTGACCCAAAGCCCTAAATTTAACCCATTTTTTAACTCAAAACCTTAATTCAAACCCTAAAACAAATTTTGACCCAAAGCCCTAAATTTAACCCAAAACCCTAATTTTGTCCCAAACCCTAATTTTAACCCAAAACCCTAATTCAAACCCTCAACCCAAATTTTGACCGTAATTTTGATCATAAACGCTAAGTTTGAAACAAAGCCTAATTCTAACCCTAATTTAGACCCAAAACCCTAATTATAACCCTATTTTTGTCCCTAAACCCTTTCTTTAACTCAAAACCCGAAACCTTAATTTTGACCCAAAACCCTAATTCAAACCCTAAATCCTAAATTTGACCCTAAATCCTAAACCAAAACCCTAATTCTAACCCTATTTTTGTCCCAAAACACTATTTTTAACTCAAAACCTGAAACCTTAATTTTGACCCAAAACACACATATTTTGACACAAAACCCTAATCCTAACCCTAATTTAGACCCAAAACCCTAATTCTAACCCTATTGTTCTCCCAAAAACCTAAACCAAAATCTGACCCAAAGCCCTAAATTTAACCCAGAACCCTAATTTTGACCCGAAACCCTAATTTTAACCCAAAACCCTAATTCAAACCCTAAACCCTAATTTTGAATTTGACACGAAACCTAATTCTAACCCTAATTTAGACCCAAAACCCTAATTCTAACCATATTATTGTCCCAAAACCCTTTTTTTAACTCAACCCGAAACCTTAATTTTGACCCAAAACCCAAATTTGACCCAAAACCCTAATCCTAACCCAAATTTAGACCCAAAACCCTAATTCTAACCCTATTTTTGTCCCACAACCCTTTTTTTAACTCAAAACCCTAATTCAAACCCTAAACCCAAATTTGACCCTAAACCCTAAATTTAACCCAGCACCCTAATTTTTACCCAAAACCCTAAATTACCCAAAACCCTAAATTTTGATGCTAAACCATAAATTTGACCCATAAACCTAATTTTAACCCAAAGCCTTTTGACCCAAAACCCTAATTATGATCCAAAACTCTATTTCTAACCCTATTTTCGAACCAAAACCCTATTTTAAAATCAAAACCCTAATTCAAACCCTATACCCTAATTTTGACCCTAAACCCTAATTTAGTCCCAAAACCATAATTCTAACCCTATTTTTGTCCCAAAACCATTTTTTAACTCTAAACCCTAAACCTTAATTTTGACCCAAAACTCAAATTTTGACCCAAAACCCTAATTCTAACCCTAATTTAGACCCAGACCCCTAATTTTAACGTTATTTTTGTCCCAAAACCCTATTTTTAACTCAAAACCCTAATTCAAACCCTAAACCCTAATTTTGACCCTAAACCTTAAATTTCACCCAGCACCCTAATTTTTATCCTAAACCCTAAATTTGACCCAAAACCCTAATTTTGACCATAAGCACTAATCTTGACCGAAAACCCTAATTCTGACCCAAAACCCTAATTCAAACCCTAAACCCTAATTTTGATTCAAAACCTAATTCAAACGCAAAACAAATATTTTTGACGCTAAACCCTAAATTTGACCCAAAACCCTAATTTTGACCCGAAACCCTATTTTTAACCCGAAACCATAATTCTAACCCTATTTTTAACTCAAAAACTTAATTCAAACCCTAAAACAAATTTTGACCCAAAGCCCTAAATTTAACCCAGAACCCTAATATTGTCCCGAAACCCTAATTTTAACCCAAAACCCTAACTCAAACCCTCAACCCTAATTTTGACCCTAATTTTGATCCTAAACGCTAAGTTTGAAACAAAGCCTAATTCTAACCCTAATTTAGACCCAAAACCCTAATTCTAACCCTATTTTGTCCCTAAACCCTTTTTTTAACTCAAAAACCGAAACTTTAATTTTGACCCAAAACCCTAATCTTAACCCAAATTTAGACCCAAAACCCTATTTCTAACCCTATTTTTGTCCCAAACCCTAATTTTAACTCAAAACCCTAATTCAAACCCTAAATCCTAAATTTGACCCTAAATCCTAAACCAAAACCCTAATTCTAACCCTATTTTTGTCCCAAAACACTATTTTTAACTCAACCCGAAACCTTAATTTTGACCCAAAACACAAATTTTGACACAAAACCCTAATCCTAACCCTAATTTAGACCCAAAACCCTAATTCTAACCCTATTGTTCTCCCAAAAACCTAAACCAAAATCTGACCCAAAGCCCTAAATTTAACCCAGAACCCAAATTTTGACCCGAAACCCTAATTTTAACCCAAAACCCTAATTCAAACCCTAAACCCTAATTTTGAATTTGACATAAATTCTAATTCTAACCCTAGTTTAGACCCAAAACCCTAATTCTAACCATATTATTGTTCCAAAACCCTTTTTTTAACTCAAAACCCGAAACCTTAACTTTGACCAAAAACCCAAATTTGACCCAAAACCCTAATCCTAACCCAAATTTAGACCCAAAACCCTAATTCTAACCCTATTTTTGTCCCACAACCCTTTTTTTAACTCAAAACCCTAGTTCAAACCCTACACCCAAATTTGACCCTAAACCCTAAATTTAACCCAGCACCCTAATTTTGACCCGAAACCCTAATTTTTACCCAAAACCCTAAATTTTGATGCTATACCATAAATTTGACCCATAAACCTAATTTTAACCCAAAGCCTTTTGACCCAAAACCCTAATTATGATCCAAAACCCTATTTCTAACCCTATTTTCGAACCAAAACCCTATTTTAAACTCAAAACCCTAATTCAAACCCTATACCCTAATTTTGACCCTAAACCCTAATTTAGTCCCAAAACCATAATTCTAAACCTATTTTTTTCCCAAAACCATTTTTTAACTCTAAACCCTAAACCTTAATTTTGACCCAAAACTCAAATTTTGACCCAAAACCCTAATTCTAACCCTAATTTAGACCCAAACCCCTAATTTTAACGTTATTTTTGTCCCAAAACCCTATTTTTAACTCAAAACCCTAATTCAAACCATAAACCCTAATTTTGATCCTAAACCTTAGATTTCACCCAAAGACCTAATTTTGACCAAAACCCTAATTTTTACCCAAAACCCTAAATTTTGATGCTAAACCCTAAATTTAACCCAAACCGTAAATTTGACCCATAAACCTAATTTTAACCCAAGCCTATTAACCCAAAACCCTAATTATGATCCAAAACACTATTTCGAACCCTATTAAAGAACCAAAACCCTATTTTAAACTCAAACCCTAATTACAACCCTATACCCTAATTTTGACCAAAAACCCTAATTATAACCCAAAACCCTAATTCTAACCCAAAACCCTATTTTTAACCCAAAACCCTAATTCAAACGCTAAACCCTAATTTTGACACAAACCTAATTTTTATCCTAAACCCTAAATTTGACCCATAACCCAAATTCTAACACTAATTTTGACCAAAAACCCTGTCATAGAAACATAATTTTAACCGAAAGCCCTATATTTGAACCATAACCGAATTTTGACACGAAACCCTAATTTTAACCCAAATCCCTAATTCTAACCCTATTTTTGACCCAAAACCCTTTTTTAAACTCAAAACCCTAATTCAAACCCTAAACCCTAATTTGGACCCAAAACCCTAATTTGGACCCAAAACCGAAATTTTGACACAAAACCCTAATTTTGACCCTAAGCACTAATCTTGACCGAAAACCCTAATTCTGACCCAGAACCCTAATTCAAACCCTAAACCCTAATTTTGATTCAAAACCTAATTCAAACCCAAAACAAATATTTTTGACCCTAAACCCTAATTTTGACCCGAAACCCTATTTTTAATCCCAAACCCTAATTCTAACCCTATTTTTAACTCAAAAACTTAATTCAAACCCTAAAACAAATTTTGACCCAAAGCACTAAATTTAACCCAGAACCCTAATTTTGTCCGGAAACCCTAATTTTAACCCAAAACCCTAATTAAACCCCCAACCCTAATTTTGACCCTAATTTTGATCCTAAACGCTAAGTTTGAAACAAAGCCTAATTCTAACCCTAATTTAGACCCAAAACCCTAATTCTAACCCTGTTTTTGTCCCTACACCCTTTTTTTAACTTAAAACCCGAAACCTTAATTTTGCACCAAAACCCTGATCTTAACCCAAAACCAGATTTCTAACCCTAGTTTTGTCCCAAAACCCTATTTTTAACACAAAACCCTAATTCAAACCCTAAATCCTAAATTTGACCCTAAATCCTAAACCAAATTCCATATTCTAACCCTATTTTTGTCCCAAAGCACTTTTTTTAACTCAAAACCCGAAACCTTAATTTTGACACAAAACACAAATTTTGACACAAAACCCTAATCCTAACCCTAATTTAGACCCAAAACCCTAATTCTAACCCTGTTGTTCTCCCAAAAACCTAAACCAAAATCTGACCCAAAGCCCTAAATTTAACCCAGAACCCTAATTTTGACCTGAAACCCTAATTTTAACCCAAAACCCTAATTCAAACCCTAAACCCTAATTTTGAA
Organism: Sophora flavescens; assembly: GCA_030762895.1. NCBI lineage: Eukaryota > Viridiplantae > Streptophyta > Magnoliopsida > Fabales > Fabaceae > Sophora > Sophora flavescens. The sequence goes on along the minus strand of JAUPTC010000011.1, from coordinate 2,511,251 downwards.
TTTGAAACAAAAACCTAATTCTAACCCTAATTTAGACCCAAAACCCTAATTCTAACCATATTATTGTGCCCAAAACCCTTTTTTTAACTCAAAACCCAAAACCTTAATTTTGACCCAAAACCCAAATTTGAACCAAAACCCTAATCCTAACCCAAATTTAGACCCAAAACCCAAATTCTAACCCTATTTTTGTCCCACAACCCTTTTTTTAACTCAAAACCCTAATTCAAACCATAAACCCAAATTTGACCCTAAACCCTAAATTTAACCCAGCACCCTAATTTTGACCCGAAACCCTATTTTTTACCCAAAACACTAAATTTTGATGCTAAACGATAAATTTGACCCATAAACCTAATTTTAACCCAAAGCCTTTTGACCCAAAACCCAAATTTTGACCCAAAACCCTAATCTTAACCCAAATTTAGTCCCAAAACCCTATTTCTAACCCTATTTTTGTCCCAAAACCCTATTTTTAACTCAAAACCCTAATTCAAACCCTAAATCCTAAATTTGAGCCTAAATCCTAAACCAAAACCCTAATTCTATCCCTATTATTCTCCCAAAAACCTAAATCAAAATCTGTCCCAAAGCCCTAAATTTAACCCTTACCCTAATTTTGACCCAAAACCCTAATTTTAACCCAAAACCCTAATTCAAACCCTAAACCCTAATTTTGAATTTGACACAAAACCTAATTCTAACCCTAATTCAGACACAAAACCCTAATTCTAACCATATTATTGTCCCAAAATCCTTTTTTTAACTCAAAACCCGAAACCTTAATTTTGACCCAAAACCCAAATTTGACCCAAAACCCTAATCCTAACCCAAATTTAGACCCAAAACCCTAATTCTAACGCTATTTTTGTCCCACAACCCTTTTTTTAACTCAACCCTAATTCAAACCCTAAACCCAAATTTGACCCTAAACCCTAAATTTAACCCAACACCCTAATTTTGACCCGAAACCCTAATTTTTACCCCAAACCCTAAATTTTGATGCTAAACCATAAATTTGACCCATAAACCTAATTTTAACCCAAAGCCTTTTGACCCAAAAACCAAATATTGACCCAAAACCCTAATCTTAACCCAAATTTAGTCCCAAAACCCTATTTCTAACCCTATTTTTGTCCCAAAACCCTATTTTTAACTCAAAACCCCAATTCAAACCCTAAATCCTAAATTTGAGCCTAAATCCTAAACCAAAACCCTAATTCTAACGCTATTATTCTCCCAAAAACTTAAACCAAAATCTGCCCCAAAGCCCTAAATTTAACCCTTACCCTAATTTTGACCCGAAACCCTAATTTTAACCCAAAACCCTAATTCAAACCCTAAACCCTAATTTTGAATTTGACACAAAAACTAATTCTAACCCTAATTTAGACCTAAAACCCTAATTCTAACCATATTATTGTCCCAAAACCCTTTTTTTAACTCAAAACCCGAAACCTTAATTTTGACCCAAAACCCAAATTTGACCCAAAACCCTAATCCTAACCCAAATTTAGACCCAAAACCCTAAATCTAACCCTATTTTTGTCCCACAACCCTTTTTTTAACTCAAAACCCTAATTCAAACCCCAAACCCAAATTTGACCCTAAACCCTAAATTTAACCCAGCACCCTAATTTTGACCCGAAACCCTAATTTTTACCCAAAACCCTAAATTTTGATGCTAAACCCTAAATTTAACCCAGAACCGTAAATTTGACCCATAAACCTAATTTTAACCCGAAGCCTATTAACCCAAAACCCTAATTATGATCCAAAACTCTATTTCAAACCCTAATACTGAACCAAAACCCTATTTTAAACTCAAACCCTAATTACAACCCTAAACCCTAATTTTTACCCAAAACCCTAATTATAACCCAAAACCCTAATTCTAACCCAAAACCCTATTTTTAACCCAAAACCCTAATTCCAACGCTAAACCCTAATTTTGACACAAAACCCTAATTTTTATCCTAAACCCTAAATTTGACCCAAAACCCAAATTGTAACCCTAATTTAGACCCAAAACCCTGTCCTAGAACCATAATTTTAACCGAAAGCCCTAAATTTGACCCAGAACCGAATTTTGACACGAAACCCTAATTTTAACCCAAATCCCTAATTCTAACCCTATTTTTGACCCAAAACCCTTTTTTAAATTCAAAACCCTAATTCAAACCCTAAACCCTAATATGGACCCAAAACCCTAATTTGGACCCAAAATCAAAATTTTGACCCAAAACCCTAATTTTGACCCTAAGCACTAATCTTGACCGAAAACCCTAATTCTGACCCAAAACCTAATTCAAACCCTAAACCCTAATTTTGATTCAAAACCTAATTCAAACCCCAAACAAATATTTTTGACCCTAAACCCTAAATTTGACCCAGAACCCTAATTTTGACACGAAACCTTATTTTTAACCCGAAACCCTAATTCTAACCCTATTTTTAACTCAAAAACTTAATTCAAACCCTAAAACAAATTTTGACCCAAAGCACTAAATTTAACCCAGAACCCTAATTTTGTCCGGAAACCCTAATTTTAACCCAAAACCCTAATTAAACCCCCAACCCTAATTTTGACCCTAATTTTGATCCTAAACGCTAAGTTTGAAACAAAGCCTAATTCTAACCCTAATTTAGACCCAAAACCCTAATTCTAACCCTATTTTTGTCCCTAAACCCTTTTTTTAACTCAAAACCTGAAACCTTAATTTTGACCCAAAACCCTAATCTTAACCCAAATTTAGACCCAAAACCCTATTTCTAACCCTATTTTTGTCCCAAAACCCTATTTTTAACTCAAAACCCTAATTCAAACCCTAAATCCTAAATTTGACCCTAAATCCTAAACCAAAACCCTATTTCTAACCCTATTTTTGTACCAAAACACTATTTTTAACTCAAAACCCGAAACTTTAATTTTGACCCAAAACACAAATTTTGACACAAAACCCTAATCCTAACCCTAATTTAGACCCAAAACCCTAATTCTAACCCAATTGTTCTCCCAAAAACCTAAACCAAAATCTGACCCAAAGCCCTAAATTTAACCCAGAACCCTAATTTTGACCCGAAACCCTAATTTTGACCCAAAACCCTAATTCAAACCCTAAACCCTAATTTTGAATTTGACACAAAACCTAATTCTAACCATAATTTATGATCCAAAACTCTATTTTGAACCCTATTTATGAACCAAAACCCTATTTTAAACTCAAACCCAAATTACAACCCTAAACCCTGATTTTGACCCAGAACCCTAATTAAAACCCCAAACCTAATTCTGTCCCAAAACCCTATTTTTAAACCAAAACCCTAATTCAAACGCTAAACCCTAAATTTGACCCAAAACACAAATTCTAACCCTAATTTAGACCCAAAACCCTGTCCTAGAACCCTAATTTTAACCGAAAGCCCTAAATTTGACCCAGAACCGAATTTTGACACGAAACCCTAATTTTAACCCAAAACCCTAATTCAAACCCAAAACCCTAATTTTGATTCAAAACCTAATTTAAACCCAAAACAAATATTTTGACCCTAAACCCTAAATTTGACCCAAACCCTAATTTTTAACTCAAAACCCTAATTCTACCCGATTTTTAACTCAAAACCTTAATTCAAACCCTAAAACAAATTTTGACCCAAAGCCCTAAATTTAACCCTAACCCTAATTTTGTCCAAAACCTAATTTTAACCCAAAACCCTAATTCTAACCTCAACCCAAATTTTGACCCAAAACTCATAAACGCTAAGTTTGAAACAAAGCCTAATTCTAACCCTAATTTAGACCCAAAACCCTAATTATAACCCTATTTTTGTCCCTAAACCCTTTTTAACTCAAAACCCAAACCTAATTTTTACCCAAAACCCTAATTCAAACCCTAAATCCTAAATTTGACCCTAAATCCTAAACCAAAACCCCTAATTCTAACCCTATTTTTGTCCCAAAACACTATTTTTAACTCAAAACCTGAAACCTTAATTTTGACCCAAAACACACATATTTTGACACAAAACCCTAATCCTAACCCTAATTTAGACCCAAAACCCTAATTCTAACCCTATTGTTCTCCCAAAAACCTAAACCAAAATCTGACCCAAAGCCCTAAATTTAACCCAGAACCCTAATTTTGACACGAAACCCTAATTTTAACCCAAAACCCTAATTCAAACCCTAAACCCTAATTTTGAATTTGACACGAAACCTAATTCTAACCCTAATTTAGACCCAAAACCCTAATTCTAACCATATTATTGTCCCAAAATCCTTTTTTTAACTCAACCCGAAACCTTAATTTTGACCCAAAACCCAAATTTGACCCAAAACCCTAATCCTAACACAAATTTAGACCCAAAACCCTAATTCTAACCCTATTTTTGTCCCACAACCCTTTTTTTAACTCAAATCCCTAATTCAAACCCTAAACCCAAATTTGACCCTAAACCCTAAATTTAACCCAGCACCCTAATTTTGACCCGAAACCCTAATTTTTACCCAAAACCCTAAATTTTGATGCTAAACCATAAACTTGACCCATAAACCTAATTTTAACCCAAAGCCTTTTGACCCAAAACCCTAATTATGATCCAAAACCCTATTTCTAACCCTATTTTCGAACCAAAACCCTATTTTAAAATCAAAACCCTAATTCAAACCCTATACCCTAATTTTGACCCTAAACCCTAATTTAGTCCCAAAACCATAATTCTAACCCTATTTTTGTCCCAAAACCATTTTTTAACTCTAAACCCTAAACCTTAATTTTGACCCAAAACTCAAATTTTGACCCAAAACCCTAATTCTAACCCTAATTTAGACCCAGGCCCCTAATTTTAACGTTATTTTTGTCCCAAAACCCTATTTTTAACTCAAAACCCTAATTCAATCCCTAAACCCAAATTTTGACCCTAAACCCTAAATTTCACCCAGCACCCTAATTTTGACCCGAAACCGAAATTTTGACTCAAAACCCTAATTTTGACCATAAGCACTAATCTTGACCGAAAACCCTAATTCTGACCCAAAACCCTAATTCAAACCCTAAACCCTAATTTTGATTCAAAACCTAATTCAAACGCAAAACAAATATTTTTGACGCTAAACCCTAAATTTGACCCAAAACCCTAATTTTGACCCGAAACCCTATTTTTAACCCGAAACCATAATTCTAACCCTATTTTTAACTCAAAAACTTAATTCAAACCCTAAAACAAATTTTGACCCAAAGCCCTAAATTTAACCCAGAACCCTAATATTGTCCCGAAACCCTAATTTTAACCCAAAACCCTAACTCAAACCCTCAACCCTAATTTTGACCCTAATTTTGATCCTAAACGCTAAGTTTGAAACAAAGCCTAATTCTAACCCTAATTTAGACCCAAAACCCTAATTCTAACCCTATTTTGTCCCTAAACCCTTTTTTTAACTCAAAAACCGAAACTTTAATTTTGACCCAAAACCCTAATCTTAACCCAAATTTAGACCCAAAACCCTATTTCTAACCCTATTTTTGTCCCAAACCCTAATTTTAACTCAAAACCCTAATTCAAACCCTAAATCCTAAATTTGACCCTAAATCCTAAACCAAAACCCTAATTCTAACCCTATTTTTGTCCCAAAACACTATTTTTAACTCAAAACCCGAAACCTTAATTTTGACCCAAAACACAAATTTTGACACAAAACCCTAATCCTAACCCTAATTTAGACCCAAAACCCTAATTCTAACCCTATTGTTCTCCCAAAAACCTAAACCAAAATCTGACCCAAAGCCCTAAATTTAACCTAGAACCCAAATTTTGACCCGAAACCCTAATTTTAACCCAAAACCCTAATTCAAACCCTAAACCCTAATTTTGAATTTGACATAAATTCTAATTCTAACCCTAGTTTAGACCCAAAACCCTAATTCTAACCATATTATTGTTCCAAAACCCTTTTTTTAACTCAAAACCCGAAACCTTAACTTTGACCAAAAACCCAAATTTGACCCAAAACCCTAATCCTAACCCAAATTTAGACCCAAAACCCTAATTCTAACCCTATTTTTGTCCCACAACCCTTTTTTTAACTCAAAACCCTAGTTCAAACCCTACACCCAAATTTGACCCTAAACCCTAAATTTAACCCAGCACCCTAATTTTGACCCGAAACCCTAATTTTTACCCAAAACCCTAAATTTTGATGCTATACCATAAATTTGACCCATAAACCTAATTTTAACCCAAAGCCTTTTGACCCAAAACCCTAATTATGATCCAAAACCCTATTTCTAACCCTACTTTCGAACCAAAACCCTATTTTAAACTCAAAACCCTAATTCAAACCCTATACCCTAATTTTGACCCTAAACCCTAATTTAGTCCCAAAACCATAATTCTAAACCTATTTTTTTCCCAAAACCATTTTTTAACTCTAAACCCTAAACCTTAATTTTGACCCAAAACTCAAATTTTGACCCAAAACCCTAATTCTAACCCTAATTTAGACCCAAACCCCTAATTTTAACGTTATTTTTGTCCCAAAACCCTATTTTTAACTCAAAACCCTAATTCAAACCATAAACCCTAATTTTGACCCTAAACCCTAAATTTCACCCAGCACCTTAATTTTGACCCGAAACCCTAATTTTTACCCAAAACCCTAAATTTTGATGCTAAACCCTAAATTTAACCCAGAACCGTAAATTTGACACATAAACCTAATTTTAACCCGAAGCCTATTAACCCAAAACGCCTATTTATGATCCAAAACACTATTTCGAACCCTATTAAAGAACCAAAACCCTATTTTAAACTCAAACCCTAATTACAACCCTATACCCTAATTTTGACCAAAAACCCTAATTATAACCCAAAACCCTAATTCTAACCCAAAACCCTATTTTTAACCCAAAACCCTAATTCAAACGCTAAACCCTAATTTTGACACAAAACCATAATTTTTATCCTAAACCCTAAATTTGACCCAAAACCCAAATTCTAACCCAAATTTAGACCCAAAACCCTGTCCAGGAACCATAATTTTAACCGAAAGCCCTAAATTTGACCCAGAACCGAATTTTGACACGAAACCCTAATTTTAACCCAAATCCCTAATTCTAACCCTATTTTTGACCCAAAACCCTTTTTAAACTCAAAACCCTAATTCAAACCCTAAACCCTAATTTGGGCCCAAAACCCTAATTTGGACCCAAAATC
>JAUPTC010000011.1:2466224-2503539 GCA_030762895.1 Sophora flavescens | reverse complement strand
AAACACTAACCCAAAACCTAATTCTAACCCTATTTTTGTCCCAAAACCCTAATTTTAACTCAAAACACGAAACCTTAACTTTTAACCAATGGAACCAAAACCCTAATTTGCCCCCAAACCCTAATTTTAACCCTATTTTTGTCCCAAAACCCTATTTCTTACTCAAAATCCTAATTCAAACCCAAAACCCAAAATTTGACCAAAAACACAAAATTTAACCCGAACCCTAATTTTGACCAAACCCTAATTTTAACCCAAAATCCTAAATTTTGACCTGACACCCTTAATTTAACTCGTAAACCGTAATTTGACACAGCCCTAATTTTAACCCAAAACCCTAATTTCGATCCAAAACCCTATTTTGAACCCTATTTTTGATCCAAAACCCGAATTCAATCCTTCAACCCTAATTTTGACCATAAACCTTAAATTTGATCCATAACCCTAATTTTAACCCAAAACCCAAATTCTAACCCTATTTTTGACCCAAAACCTGACCTTAACCCTAATTTTAACCCAAAGCCCTAATTTAGACCCAAAAACCAAAATTTAATTTACCCAAAACCCTAAATTTGACCCGAACCCCAATTTTGACTCGAAACCCTAATTTTAACCCAAATCCTAATTCTAATCCCTATTTTTGACCCAAAACCCTATTTTTAACTCAAAACCCTAATTCAATCCCTAAACCCTAATTTTCACCCCAAAACCTAATTTGGAGCCAAAATCAAATTTTGACCAAAACCCTAATTATAACCCAAAGCCCTAATTTTGACCCAAAACCTAATTTCAACCCAAACCACTAATTTAGACCCAAAACCCTATTTTTAACCCCAAACCCTAATTCAAACCCTAAACCCTAATTTTGACCCTAAACCCTAATTTTGATCCTAAACCCTAAATTTGACCCAAACCTAATTCTAACCTAATTGAGACCCAACACCCTAATTCTAACACTATTTTTGTCCCAAAACCCATTTTTTAATTCAAAACCCAAAACCTTAATTTTGACCCAAAACCCAATTACCTAAAACCGTAATTCTAATCCTAATTTAAACCCAAAACCCTAATTCTAACCCTATTTATGTCGTAAAACCCTATTTTTAACTCAAAACACTAATTCAAACCAAAAACCTAAATTTTGACCTAAACCCTAAATTTGACCGAAAACCCTAATTTTAACCAAAACCCTATTTTTGACCAAAACCCTAATTCAAACCATTTTTAGACCCAAAACCTATTTTTTGTCAAAACCCTATTTTTTTATCCAAACCCTAATTCAAACCACGAACCTAATTTTGACCCAAAACCCTAATTAATACCCTAAACCCTAATTCAAACCGAAAACCCTAAATTTGATCCTAAACCCAAAATTTAACCCCAAAACCTAATTCTAACCCTAATTTAGACCCAAAACCCTTTTTTTAACCCAAAACCCGAAACCTTAATTTTGACCCAAAACCCTAATCATAACCCCAATTTAGACCCAAAACCTTAATTCTAACCCTATTTTTAACTCAAAACCCTAATTCAAACCCTAAACCCAAATTTTGACCCAAAACGCTAAATTTAACCTAACCCTAATTTTGACCAAAACCATAATTTTAACCCAAAACCCTAAACTTTGATGCTAAAACCTAAATTTATCCCATAATCCTAATTTTCACCCAAAGCTTATTGACCCAAAACCCTAATTCGACCCAAAACTCTTTTTAACACTATTTTTGACCCAAAACCCTAGGTTAGACCCAAAACCCTATTTTAAACCCAAAACAATAATTCAAACCCTAATTTAGACCCAAAACCCAAATTCTAACCTTAATTTAGACCCAAACGCGTAATTCTAACCCTATTTTTCCCAAAAACCCTATTTTTAACTGAAAACCCTAATTAAAACCCTAAACCCAAATTTTGACCCAAACCCCTATATTTAACCCAAACCCTAATTTTGACCAAAACCATAATTTTAACCCAAAACCCTAGGTTAGACCCAAAACCCTATTTTTAACCCAAAACAATAATTCAAACCCTAATTTAGACCCAAAACCCAAATTCTAACCTTAATTTAGACCCAAACGCTAATTCTAACCCTATTTTTGTCCCAATAAACCTTTTTTTAACTCACTACCTTAATTCAAAACCAAAGTCCTAATTTTGATCGAAAACCCAAATTGTGACCGAAAACCCTAATTTAGACCCAAAACCCTATTTTTAACCCAAAACCATAATTCAAACCCTAAACCCTAATTTTGACCCTAATCCCAAATTTTGATCATAAACCCTAAATTTAACCCAAAACCTAATTCTAACCCTAATTTAGACACAAAACCCTAATTCTAACCCTATTTTTGTCCCAAAACCCTTTTTTAACTCAAAACCCGAAACCGTAATTTTGACCCAAAAACCCAAATTTGGAACTAAAACCCAAATTTTGGACCAAAATCCTAATCCTTACCCTAATTAGACCCAAACCCAAATTCTGCCCCTATTTTTGTCCCAAAACCCTATTATTAACTCAAAACCATAATTCAAACTCTAAACCCAAATTTTGACCCTAAACCCTAAATTTAACACAGAAGCGTAATTTTGACCCGAAACCCTAATTTTAACCCAAAACCCTAAATTTTGATGCTAAACCCTAAATTAAACCCAAAACCGTAAATTTGACCTGGAATCCTAATTTTAACCCAAAGCCTATTGACCCAAAACCCTAATTCTGATCCAAAACTCTATTTGGAACCCTATTTTTGAACCAAAATCCTATTTTAAACTCAAAACCCTAATTCAAACCCTAAACCCTAAATTTGACCCTAAACCCTAATTTTGACCCAAAACACTAACCCAAAACCCTAATTCTAACCATATTTTTGTCCCAAAACCCTAATTTTAACTCAAAACTCGAAACCTTCATTTTGACCCAAAACCCAAATTTGGACCCAAAACCTAATCCTAACCCTAATTAAGACCCAAAACCCTATTTCTAACTCAAAACACTAATTCAAACCATAAACCCAAAATTCACCCTTAAACACAAAATTTAACCCAAAACCCTAATTTTGACCCAAAACCCTAATTTTAACCCAAAATCCTAAATTTTGACCCTAAACCCTAAATTTAACCCAGAATCGTAAATTTGACATAGAACCCTAATTTTAACCCAAAACCTATTGACCCAAAACACTAATTCTGATCCAAAACCCTATTTCGAACCGTATTTTTGACCCAAAACCCTAATTCTGATCCAGAACCCTAACTTTGACTCGAAAACCTAATTCAATCCCTAAACCCTAATTTTGACCATAAACCTTAAATTTGATCCAGAACCCTAATTTTAACCCCAAACCCTAATTCTAACCCTATTTTTGACCCAAAACCCAGACCCAGAACCCTAATTTTAACCCAAAGCGCAAATTTAGACCGAAAAACCGAAACCCTAAATTTGACCCAAAACCCTAAATTTTACCCAGAACCCTAATTTTGACTCGAAACCTTAATTTTAACCCAAATCCCTAATTCTAATCCTATTTTTGACCCAAAACCCTATTTTTAACGCAAAACCCTAATGCAAACCCTGAACCCTAATTTTCACCCAAAACCCTAATTTGGAGCCAAAATCGAAATTTTGACCCAAAACCCTAATTATAACCGAAAGCCATAATTTTGAACCAAAACCCTAATTTCAACCCAAAACACTAATTTAGACCCAAAACCCTATTTTTAACCCAAAACCCTAATTCAAACCCTAAACCCTAATTTTGACCCTAAACCCTATTTTTGATCCTAAACCCTAAATTTGACCCAAAACCTAATTCTAACCCAAATTTAGACCCAACACCCTAATTCTAACCTTATTTTTGTTCCAAAACCCATTTTTTAAATCAAAACCCAAAACCTTAATTTTGACCGAAAACCGTAATTCTAATCCTAATTTAGACCCAAAACCCTAATTCTAACCGTAATTTAGACCCAAATCCCTATTTTTTTGTCAAAACCCTAATTCAAACCCTGAACCCTAATTTTGACCCAAAACCCTAATTTGGACCTAAAACCAAAATTGACCCAAAACCCTATTTTTAACCCAAATCCCTAATTCTGACTTAAAACCCTAATTTAGACCCAAAACCCTAATTCTGACTTAAAACACTAATTTAGACCCAAAACCCTAATTTAGAACTGAAACACTAATTTTGACCCAAAATCCGAATTCTAACCATAATTTAGACCCAAATGCATAATGCTAACCCTATTTTTGTAACAAAACCGTACTTTTAACTCAAAATCCTAATTCAAACCCTAAACCCAAAATTAGACGCTAACCCCTAATTATAACCCTAAACCCTAATTCTGACCCTAATTTAGACCCAAAACCCTATTTTTAACACAAAACCCTAAACCTTAATTCTAACCCTAATTTAGACCCAAATCCTTAATTCAAACCCTATTTTTATCCCAAAACCCTATTTTTAACTCAACCCTAATTCAAACCGCCAACACAAATTTTGACCCTAAATCTTAAATTTAACCTAGAACCCAAATTTTGACCTGAAACCCTAATTTTAACCCAAATCCCTAATTCTAACCCTATTTTTGACCCAAAACCCTATTTTTAAATCAAAACCCTAATTCAAACCCTAAACCCTAATTTTGACCCAAAGCCCTAATTTTGACTGAAAACCCTAATTCTGACCCAAAACCCTAATTTAGACCCAAAACCCTATTTTTAACCCAAAACCATAATTCAAACCCTAAACCCTAATTTTGATCCAAAACCCAAAATTTAACCCAAAACCTAATTCTAACCCTAATTTAGACACAAAACCCTAATTCTAACCCTATTTTTGTCCCAAAACCCTTTTTTTAACTCAAAACCCGAAACCGTAATTTTGACCCAAAACCCAAATTTGGAACTAAAACCCAAATTTTGACCCAAAACCCTAATCCTAACCCTAATTTTGACCCAAAACCCTAATCCTAACCCTATTTTTGTCCCAAAACCCTATTTGTAACTCAAAACCCTAATTCAAACTCTAAACCCAAATTTTGACCCTAAACCCTAAATTTAACACAAGCGTAATTTTGACCAAACCCTAATTTTAAACCAAACCCTAAATTTTGATGCTAAACCCTAAATTTAACCTTAATCGGAAATTTGACCCTAATCCTAATTTTAACCCAAAGCCTATTGACCCAAAACCCTAATTCTGAATCAAAACTCTATTTCGAACCCTATTTTTGAACCAAAACCCTATTTTAAACTCAAAACCCTAATTCAAACCCTAAACCCTAATTTTGACCCAAAACCCTAATTCTAACCCTATTTTATCCTAAAACCCTAATTTTAACTCAAAACACGAAACCCTAATTTTGACCCAAAACCCAAATTTGGACCCAAAACCCAAATTTTGCCCCAAAACCCTAATTTTAACCCTATTTTTGTCCCAAAACCCTCTTTCTTACTCAAAACCCTAATACAAACACGAAACCGAAAAATTGACCAAAAACACAAAATTGAACCCAGAACCCTAATTTTGACTCGAAACCCTAATTTTAACCCAAAATCCTAAATTTTGACCCTACACCCTTAATTTAACCCAGAACCGTAATTTGACACAACCCTAATTTTAACCCAAAACCTATTGACCCAAAACCCTAATTCTGATCCAAAACCCTATTTTGAACCCTATTTTTGACCCAAAACCCTAATTCAATCCCTAAACCCTAATTTTGACCATAAACCTTAAATTTGACCCAGAACCCTAATTTTAACCCAAAACCCTAATTCTAACCCTATTTTTGACCCAAAACCCTGACCCAGAACCCTAATTTTAACCCAAAGTGCTAATTTAGACCCAAAACCCTAATTTAGACCCAAAAACCAAAACCCTAAATTTGACCCAGAACCCTAATTTTGACTCGAAACCCTAATTTTAACCCAAATCCCTAATTCTAATCCTATTTTTGACCCAAAACCCTATTTTAACTCAAAACCCTAATTAACCCTATTCACCCAAAACCCTAATTTGGAGCCAAAACCGAAATTTTGACCCAAAACCCTAATTATAACCCAAAGCCCTAATTTTGACCCAAAACCCTAATTTCAACCCAAAACACTAATTTAGACCCAAAACCCTATTTTTAACCCAAAACCCTAATTCAACCCTAAACCCTAATTTTGACACTAAACCCTAATTTTGATCCTAAACCCTAAATTTGACCCGAAACCTAATTCTAACCCTAATTGAGACCCAACACCCTAATTCTAACCCTATTTTTGTCCCAAAACCCATTTTTTAATTCAAAACCCAAAACCTTAATTTTGACCCAAAACCCAAATTTGGACACAAAACCCAAATTTTGACCGAAAACCGTAATTCTAATCCTAATTTAGACCAAAAACCCTAATTCTAACCCTATTTTTTACGCAAAACCCTATATTTAACTCAAAACACTAATTCAAACCCAAAAACCTAAATTTTGACCCTAAACCCTAAATTTGAGCGAGAACCCTAATTTTAACCAAAAGCCCTATTTTTGACCCAAAACCCTAATTCAAACCGTAATTTAGACCCAAAACCCTATTTTTTGTCAAAACCCTAATTCAAACCCTGAACCCTAATTTTGACCCAAAACCCTAATTTGGACCCAAAACCAAAATTGACCCAAAACCCTATTTTTAACCCAAAGCCCTAATTCTGACTTAAAACCATAATTTAGACCCAAAACCCTAAATTTGACCCGGAAACCTAATTTTGACCCCAAACCTTAATTCTAACCCTAATTTAGACCCAAACCCCTAATTCTAACCCTATTTTTGTCTCAAAACCCTATTTTTAACTCAAAACCCTAATTCAAACCCTAAACCCAAAATTTGACCCTAAACCCTAAATTTAACCCAGAACACTAATTTTGATAGGAAACACAAAGTCAACCCAAAAACCTACATTTTGACCATTAACCCTAAATTCAACCCAGAACCCCAAATTTTGTCCCAGAACCCGAATTTCAACCCAAAGCCCTAATTTTGATGCAAAACCCTAATTCTGACCCTAATTTAGACCCAAAACCCTATTTTTTACTCAAAACACTAATTTTGACAAAAAACCCAAATTTTGACTGAAAATCCAAATTTAGACCCAAAACCCTAATTCAAACCCTAAACCCTAATTTAGACCCAAAACTCTAATTCTGACACAATTTTTGTCCCAAAACCCTTTTTTAACTCAACCGTAAACCCTAATTTTTAACCCAAATCTCTAAACCCTAATTCAAACCCTAAACCCTATCTCGAACACTATTTTTGACCCAAAACCCAAATTCAAACCCTAAACCCTATTTTTTACCCTAAACCCTAATTTTGAACCGAAACCCTAATTTTTAACCTAAATCCCTAATTATGACCCTATTTTTGACCCAAAATCCCATTTTTAAGTCAAAAACCTAATTCAAACCCTTATCCCTAATTTTGACCCAAAGTCCTAAATTTAACCCTAAACCCTAATTTTGACCCGAAACAGTAATTTTAACCGAAAACCCTAATTCAAACCCTAAACCCTAAATTTGACCCCAAAACCTAATTCTAATCCTAATTTAGACCCAAAACCCTAATTCTAACCCTATTTTTGTCCCAAAACCCTTTTTTTATCTCAAAACCCTAATCCTAACCCCAATTTAGACCCAAAACCTTAATTCTAACCCTATTTTTGTCCCAAAACCCTATTTTAAACACAAAACCCTAATTCAAACCCTAAACCCAAATTTTGACCCAAAACCCTAAATTTAACCCAGAACCCTAATTTTGACCCGAAACCATAATTTTAACCCAAAACCCTAAACTTTGATGCTAAACCCTAAATTTATCCCATAATCCTAATTTTCACCCAAAGCTTATTGACCCAAAACCCTATTTTAAACTCAAACGCTAAACCCTATTTATGAACCAAAACCCTATTTTAAACTCAAACCCTAATTACAACCCTAAACCCTAATTTTGACCCAAAACCCTAATTATAACCCAAAACCCTAATTCTAACCCAAAACCCTATTTTTAACCCAAAACCCTAATTCAAACGCTAAACCCTAATTTTGACACTAAACCCTAATTTTTATCCTAAACCCTAAATTTGACCCAAAACTCAAATTCTAACCCTAATTTAGACCCAAAACCCTGAATTTTAACCGATATCCCTAAATTTGAACCAGAACCGAATTTTGACAGGAAACCCTAATTTTAACCCGAATCCCTAATTCTAACCCTATTTTTGACCCAAAACCCTTTTTTAAACTCAAAACCCTAATTCAAACCCTAAACCCTAATTTGCACCCAAAACACTAATTTGGACCCAAAACCGAAATTTTGATCCAAAACCCTAATTTTGACCCTAAGCACTAATCTTGACCGAAAACCCTAATTATGACCCAAAACCCTAATTCAAACCCTAAACCCTAATTTTGATTCAAAACCTAATTCAAACCCAAAACAAATATTTTTGACCCTAAACCCTAAATTTGGCCAGAACCCTAATTTTGACCCGAAACCCTAATTTTAACCCGAAACCCTTATTCTAACCCTATTTTAAACTCAAAACCTTAATTCAAACCCTAAAACAAATTTTGACCCAAAGCCCTAAATTTAACCCAGAACCCTAATTTTGTCCCGAAACCCTAATTTTAACCCAAAACCCTAATTCAAACCCTCAACCCTAATGTTGACCCTAATTTTGATCCTAAACGCTAAGTTTGAAACAAAGCCTAATTCTAACCATAATTTAGACCAAAAAACCCTAATTCTAACCCTATTTTTGTCCCGAAACCCTTTCTTTAAATCAAAACCCGAAACCTTAATTTGGCTTCAGCCCAAAACCCTATTTCTAACCCTATCTTTGTCCCAAAACCCTATTTTTAACTCAAAACCCTAATTCAAACCCTAAATCCTAAATTTGACCCTAAATCCTAAACCAAAACCCTAATTCTAACCCTATTTTTGTCCCAAAACACTATTTTTAACTCAAAACCCGAAACCTTAATTTTGACCCAAAACACAAATTTTGACACAAAACCCTAATCCTAACCATAATTTAGACTCAAAACCCTAATTCTAACCCTATTGTTCTCCCAAAAACCTAAACCAAAATCTGTCCCAAACCCCTAAATTTAACCTAGAACCCTAATTTTGACCCGAAACCCTAATTTTAACCCAAAACCCTAATTCAAACCCTAAACCCTAATTTTGAATTTGACAGAAAATCTAATTCTAACCCTAATTTAGACCCAAAACCCTAATTCTAACCATATTATTGTCCCAAAACCCTTTTTTTAACTCAAAACCCGAAACCTTAACTTTGACCCAAAACCCAAATTTGACCCAAAACCCTAATCCTAACCCAAATTTAGACCCAAAACCCTAATTCTAACCCTATTTTTGTCCCACAACCCTTTTTTAACTCAAAACCCTAATTCAAACCCTAAACCCAAATTTGACCCTAAACCCTAAATTTAACCCAGTACCCTAATTTTGACCTGAAACCCTAACTTTTACCCAAAACCCTAAATTTTGATGCTAAACCATAAATTTGACCCATAAACCTATTTTTAACCCAAAGCCTTTTGACCCAAAACCCTATTTTCGAACCAAAACCCTATTTTAAACTCAAAACCCTAATTCAAACCCTATACCCTAATGCAGTCCCAAAACCATAATTCTAACCCTATTTTTGTCCCAAAACCATTTTTTAACTCTAAACCCTAAACCTTAATTTTGACCCAAAACTCAAATTTTGACCCAAAACCCTAATTCTTACCCTAATTTAGACCCAGACCCCTAATTTTAACGTTATTTTTGTCCCAAAACCCTATTTTTAACTCAAAACCCTAATTCAAACCCTAAACCCAAATTTTGTCCCTAAATCCTAAATTTCACCCAGCACCCTAATTTTGACCCGAAACCCTAATTTTTACCCAAAACCCAAAAATTTGATGCTAAACCCTAAATTTAACCCAGAACCGTAAATTTGACCCATAAACCTAATTTTAACCCGAAGCCTATTAACCTAAAACCCTAATTATGATCCAAAACTCTATTTTGAACCTTATTTATGAACCAAAACCCTATTTTAAACTCAAACCCTAATTACAACCCTAAACCCTAATTTTGACCCAAAACCCTAATTATAACCCAAAACCCTAATTCTAACCCAAAACCCTATTTTTAACCCAAAACCCTAATTCAAACGCTAAACCCTAATTTTGACACTAAACCCTAATTTTTATCCTAAACCCTAAATTTGACCCAATACCCAAATTCTAACCCTAATTTAGACCCAAAACCCTGTCCTAGAACCCTAGTTTTAACCGAAAGCCCTAAATTTGACCCAGAACCGAATTTTGACACGAAACCCTAATTTTAACCCGAATCCCTAATTCTAACCCTATTTTTGACCCAAAACCCTTTTTTAATTTCAAAACCCTAATTCAAACCCTAAACCCTAATTTGGACCCAAAACCCTAATTTGGACCCAATACTGAAGTTTTGACCCAAAACCCTAATTTTGACCCTAAGCACTAATCTTGACCGAAAACCCTAATTCTGACCCAAAACCCTAATTCAAAACATAAACCCTAATTTTGATTCAAAACCTAATTCAAACCCAAAATAAATATTTTTGACCCTAAACCCTAAATTTGACCCAGAACCCTAATTTTGACCCGAAACCCTATTTTTAACCCGAAACCCTAATTCTAATCCTATTTTTAACTCAAAACCTTAATTCAAACCCTCAAACAAATTTTGACCCAAAGCCTTAAATTTAACCCAGAACCCTAATTTTGTCCCGAAACCCTAATCTTAACCCAAATTTAGACCCAAAACCCTATTTCTAACCCTATTTTTGTCCCAAAACTGTATTTTTAACTCAAAACCCTAATTCAAACCCTAAATCCTAAATTTGACCCTAAATCCTAAACCAAAACCCTAATTCTAACCCTATTTTTGTCCCAAAACACTATTTTTAACTCAAAACCCGAAACCTTAATTTTGACCCAAAACACAAATTTTGACACAAAACCCTAATCCTAACCCTAATTTAGACCCAAAACCCTAATTCTAACCCTATTGTTCTCCCAAAAACCTAAACCAAAATCTGACCCAAAGCCCTAAATTTAACCCAGAACCCAAATTTTGACCCGAAACCCTAATTTTAACCCAAAACCCTAATTCAAACCCTAAACCCTAATTTTGAAATTGACACAAAACCTAATTCTAACCCTAATTTAGACCCAAAACCCTAATTCTAACCATATTATTGTCCCAAAACCCTTTTTTTTAACTCAAAACCCGAAACCTTAACTTTGACCCAAAACCCAAATTTGACCCAAAACCATAATTCTAACCCTATTTTTGTCCCACAACCCTTTTTTTTAACTCAAAACCCTAATTCAAACCCTAAACTCAAATTTGACCCTAAACCCTAAATTTAACCCAGCACCCTAATTTTGACCCGAAACCCTAATTTTTACACAAAACCCAAAATTTTGATGCTAAACCATAAATTTGACCCATAAACCTAATTTTAACCCAAAGCCTTTTGACCCAAAACCCTAATTATGATCCAAAACTCTATTTCTAACGCTATTTTCGAACCAAAACCCTATTTTAAACTCAAAACCCTAATTCAAACCCTATACCCTAATTTAGTCCCAAAACCATAATTCTAACCCTATTTTTGTCTCAAAACCATTTTTTAACTCTAAACCCTAAACCTTAATTTTGACCCAAAACTCAAATTTTGACCCAAAACCCTAATTCTAACCCTAATTTAGACCCAGACCCCTAATTTTAAAGTTATTTTTGTCCCAAAACCCTACTTTTAACTCAAAACCCTAATTCAAACCCTAAACCCTAATTTTGTCCCTAAACCCTAAATTTCTCCCCGCACCCTAATTTTGACCCGAAACCCTAATTTTTACCCAAAACCCTAAATTTTGATGCTAAACCCTAAATTTAACCCAGAACTGTAAATTTGACCCATAAACCTAATTTTAAACCGAAGCCTATTAACCCAAAACCCTAATTATGATCCAAAACTCTATTTCGAACCCTATTTATGAACCAAAACCCTATTTTAAACTCAAACCCTAATTACAACCCTAAACCCTAATTTTGACCCAAAACCCTAATTATAACCCAAAACCCTAATTCTAACCCAAAACCCTATTTTTAACCCAAAACCCTAATTCAAACGCTAAACCCTAATTTTGACACTAAACCCTAATTTTTATCCTAAACCCTAAATTTGACCCAATACCCAAATTCTAACCCTAATTTAGACCCAAATCCCTGTCCTAGAACCCTAATTTTAACCGAAAGCACTAAATTTGACCCAGAACCGAATTTTGACACGAAACCCTAATTTTAACCCGAATCCCTAATTCTAACCCTATTTTTGACCCAAAACACTTTTTTAAACTCAAAACCCTAATTCAAACCCTAAACCCTAATTTGGACCCAAAACTCTAATTTGGACCAAAACCGAAATTTTGACCCAAAACCCTAATTTTGACCCTAAGCACTAATCTTGACCCAAAGCCCTAAATTTAACCCAGAACCATAATTTTGTCCCGAAACCCTAATTTTAACCCAAAACCCTAATTCAAACCCTCAACCCTAATTTTCACCCTAATTTTGATCCTAAACGCTAAGTTTTAAAACAAAGCCTAATTCTAACCCTAATTTAGACCCAAAACCCTAATTCTAACCCTATACCCTAATTTTGATTCAAAACCTAATTCAAACCCAAAACAAATATTTTTGACCCTAAACCCTAAATATGACCCAGAACCCTAATTTTGACCCGAAACCCTATTTTAACCCGAAACCCTAATTCTAACCCTATTTTTAACTCAAAACCTTAATTCAAACACTAAATCAAATTTTGACCCAAAGCCCTAAATTTAACCCAGAACCCTAATTTTATCCCGAAACCCTAATTTTAACCCAAAACCCTAATTCAAACCCTTAACCCTAATTTTGGCCCTAATTTTGATCCTAAACGCTAAGTTTTAAAACAAAGCCTAATTCTAACCGTAATTTAGACCCAAAACCCTAATTCTAACCCTATTTTTGTCCATAAACCCTTTTTTTAACTCAAAATCCGAAACCTAAATTTTGACCCAAAACCCTAATCTTAACCCAAATTTAGACCCAAAACCCTATTTCTAACCCTATTTTTGTCCCAAAACCCTATTTTTAACTCAAAACCCTATTTCAAACCCTAAATCATAAATTTGACCCTAAATCCTAAACCAAAACCCTAATTCTAACCCTATTTTTGTCACAAAACACTATTTTTAACTCAAAACCCGAAACCTTAATTTTGACCCAAAACACAAATTTTGACACAAAACCCTAATCCTAACCCTAATTTAGACCCAAAACCCTAATTCTAACCCTATTGTTCTCCCAAAAACCTAAACCAAAATCTGACCCAAAGCCCTAAATTTAACCCAGAACCCTAATTTTGACCCGAAACCCTAATTTTAACCCAAAACCCAAATTCAAACCCTAAACCCTAATTTTGAATTTGACACAAAACCTAATTCTAACCCTAATTTAGACCCAAAACCCTAATTCTAACCATATTATTGTCCCAAAACCCTTTTTTTAACTCAAAACCTGAAACCTTAACTTTGACCCAAAACCCTAATCCTAACCGAAATTTAGACCTAAAACCCTAATTCTAACCCTATTTTTGTCCCACAACCCTTTTTTTAACTCAAAACCCTAATTCAAACCCTAAACCCAAATTTGACCCTAAACCCTAAACTTAACCCAGCACCCTAATTTTGACCCGAAACCCTAATTTTTACCCAAAACCCTAAATTTTGATGCTAAACCATAAATTTGACCCATAAACCTAATTTTAACCCAAAGCCTTTTGACCCAAAACCCTAATTTTGATCCAAAACTCTATTTCTAACCCTATTTTCGAACCAAAACCCTATTTTAAACTCAAAACCCTATTTTAAACTCAAAACCCTAATTCAAACCCTATACCCTAATTTTGACCCTAAACCCTAATTTAGTCCCAAAACCATAATTCTAACCCTATTTTTGTCCCAAAACCATTTTTTAACTCTAAACCCTAAACCTTAATTTTGACCCAAAACTCAAATTTTGACCCAAAACCCTAATTCTAACCCTAATTTAGACCCAGACCCCTAATTTTAACGTTATTTTTGTCCCAAAACCCTATTTTTAACTCAAAACGCTAAATTTTAACCGTAAACCCTAAATTTAACCCAGAACCCTAATTTCAACCCAAACCCTAATTTTGTCCCAAAACCCTAATTCTGACCCCCTAAATTTTGATGCTAAACCCTAAATTTAACCCAACCCAAATTTGACCCATAAACCTAATTTTAACCCGAAGCTTATTAACCCAAAACCCTAATTATGATCCAAAACTCTATTTCGAACCCTATTAAATAGAGTTTTTTAACTCAAAACCCGATACCTTAACTTTGACCCAAAACCCAAATTTGACCCAAAACCCTAATCCTAACCCAAATTTAGACCCAAAACCCTAATTCTAACCCTATTTTTGTCCCACAACCCTTTTTTCAACTCAAAACCCTAATTCAAACCCTAAACCCAAATTTGACCCTAAACCCTAAATTTAACCTAGCACCCTAATTTTGACCCGAAACCCTAATTATTACCCAAAACCCTAAATTTTGATGCTAAACCATAAATTTGACCCAAAAACCTAATTTTAACCCAATGCCTTTTGACCCAAAACCCTAATTATGATCCAAACTCTATTTCTAACCCTATTTTCGAACCAAAACCCTATTTTAAACTCAAAACCCTAATTCAAACCCTACACCCTAATTTTGACCCTAAACCCTAATTTAGTCCCAAAACCATAATTCTAACCCTATTTTTGTCCCAAAACCATTTTTTAACTCTAAACCCTAAACCTTAATTTTGACCCAAAACTCAAATTTTGACCCAAAACCCTAATTCTAACCCTAATTTAGACCCACCCCTAATTTTAACGTTATTTTTGTACCTAAACCCTATTTTTAACTCAAAACCATAATTCAATCCCTAAACCCTAATTTTGACCCTAAACCCTAAATTTCAACCAGAACCCAACTTTTGACCCGAAACCCTAATTTTTACCCAAAACCCTAAATTTTGATGCTAAACCCTAAATAAATTTGACCCAAAACCTAATTTTAAATTTGACCCAAATTTGACCCAAAACCTAATTTTAACCCAAAACCTATTTACCCAAAACCCTAATTATGATCCAAAACTCTATTTTAAACTCAAACCCTAATTATCAAACCAAAACCCTATTTTAAACTCAAAACCCTAATATAAACCCAAAACCCTAATACCTAAAAACCCTAATTTTTAACCCAAAACCCTAATTTAACCCAAAACCCTAATTTTTATCCTAAACCCTAATTTTAACCCAAAACCCTAACCCTAATTTAACCCAAAACCCTAATTCTAACCCTAATTTTGACCCTAAAAACCCTAATTTTAACCAAACCCCTAATTTAACCCAAAACCCTAATTTTAAACCCTATTTTGACCCCTAAACCCCTAATTTGGACCCAAAACCCTAATTTTGACCCAAAACCCTAATTTTGACCCTAAGCACTAATCTTGACCGAAACCCTAATTCCAACCCAAAACCCTAATTCAAACCCTAAACCCTAATTTTGATTCAAAACCTAATTCAAACCCAAAACAAATATTTTTGACCCTAAACCCTAAATTTGACCCAACCCTAATTTAATTTTTAACCCAAAACCCTAATTTCTAACCCTATTTTTTAACTCAAAAACTTAATTCAAACCCTAAAACAAATTTTGACCCAAAGCCCTAAATTTAACCCATAACCCTAATTTTGTCCCGAAACCCTAATTTTAACCCAAAACCCTAACTCAAACCCTCAACCCTAATTTTGATCCTAAACGCTAAGTTTGAAACAAAGCCTAATTCTAACCCTAATTTAGACCCAAAACCCTATTTCTATCCCTTTTTTTTTCCCTAAAAACTTTTTTTTACTCAAAACCCGAAACCTTAATTTTGACCCAAAACCCTAATCTTAACCCAAATTTAGACCCAAAACCCTATTTCTAACCCTAGTTTTGTCCCAAAACCCTATTTTTAACACAAAACCCTAATTCAAACCCTAAATCCTATATTTGACCCTAAATCCTAAACCAAAACCCAAATTCTAACCCTATTTTTGTCCCAAAGCACTATTTTTAACTCAACCCGAAACCTTAATTTTGACCCAAAACACAAATTTTGACACAAAACCCTAATCCTAACCCTAATTTAGACCCAAAACCCTAATTCTAACCCTATTGTTCTCCCAAAAACCTAAACCAAAATCTGGCCCAAAGCCCTAAATTTAACCCAGAACCCCAATTTTGACGAGAAACCCTAATTTTAACCCAAAACCCTAATTCAAACCCTAAACCCTAATTTTGAATTTGACACAAAACCTAATTCTAACCCTAATTTAGACCCAAAACCCTAATTCTAACCATATTATTGTCCCAAAACCCTTTTTTTAACTCAAAACCCGAAACCTTAACTTTGACCCAAAACCCTAATCCTAACCCAAATTTAGACCCAAAACCCTAATTCTAACCCTATTTTTGTCCCACAACCCTTTTTTTAACTCAAAACCCTAATTCAAACCCTAAACCCAAATTTGACCCTAAACCCTAAACTTAACCCAGCACCCTAATTTTGACCCGAAACCCTAATTTTTAACCAAAACCCTAAATTTGATGCTAAACCATAAATTTGACCCATAAACCTAATTTTAACCCAAAGCCTTTTGACCCAAAACCCTAATTATGATCCATAACTTATTTAACCTATTTAACCTATTTTAAACTCAAAACCCTAATTCAAACCCTATACCCTAATTTTGACCCTAAACCCTAATTTAGTCCCAAAACCATAATTCTAACCCTATTTTTGTCCCAAAACCATTTTTTAACTCTAAACCCTAAACCTTAATTTTGACCCAAAACTCAAATTTTGACCCAAAACCCTAATTCTAACCCTAATTTAGAGCCGCACCCTAATTTTAACGTTATTTTTGTCCCAAAACCCTATTTTTAACTCAAAACCCTAATTCAAACCCTAAACCCTAATTTTGACCCTAAACCCTAAATTTCACCCAGCACCCTAATTTTGACCCGAAACCCTAATTTTTACCCAAAACCCTAAATTTTGATGCTAAACCCTAAATTTAACCCAGAACCGTAAATTTGACCCATAAACCTAATTTTAACCCGAAGCCTATTAACCCAAAACCCTAATTATGATCCAAAACTCTATTTCGAACCCTATTTATGAACCAAAACCCTATTTTAAACTCAAACCCTAATTACAACCCTAAACCCTAATTTTGACCCAAAACCCTAATTATAACCCAAAACCCTAATTCTAACCCAAAACCCTATTTTTAACCCAAAACCCTAATTCAAACGCTAAATAATTTTGACCTAACTTTTTCTACCCAAACCCTTCTAACCAATACCCAAACCCCTAAAACCCAAATTCTAAACCTAATTTTGACCCAAAACCCTAATTTGGACCCAAAACCGAAATTTTGACCCAAAACCCTAATTTTGACCCTAAGCACTAATCTTGACCGAAAACCCTAATTCTGACCCAAAACCCTAATTCAAACCCTAAACCCTAATTTTGATTCAAAACCTAATTCAAACCCAAAACAAATATTTTTGACCCTAAACCCTAAATTTGACCCAGAACCCTAATTTTGACCCGAAACCCTATTTTTAACCCGAAACCCTAATTCTAACCCTATTTTTAACTCAAAAACTTAATTCAAACCCTAAAACAAATTTTGACCCAAAGCCCTAAATTTAACCCAGAACCCTAATTTTGTCCCGAAACCCTAATTTTAACCCAAAACCCTAACTCAAACCCTCAACCCTAATTTTGATCCTAAACGCTAAGTTTGAAACAAAGCCTAATTCTAACCCTAATTTAGACCCAAAACCCTAATTCTAACCCTATTTTTGTCCCTAAACCCTTTTTTTAACTGAAAACCCGAAACCTTAATTTTGACCCAAAACCCTAATCTTAACCCAAATTTAGACCCAAAACCCTATTTCTAACCCTAGTTTTGTCCCAAAACCCTATTTTTAACACAAAACCCTAATTCAAACCCTAAATCCTAAATTTGACCCTAAATCCTAAACCAAAACCCAAATTCTAACCCTATTTTTGTCCCAAAGCACTATTTTTAACTCAAAACCCGAAACCTTAATTTTGACCCAAAACACAAATTTTGACACAAAACCCTAATCCTAACCCTAATTTAGACCCAAAACCCTAATTCTAACCCTATTGTTCTCCCAAAAACCTAAACCAAAATCTGACCCAAAGCCCTAAATTTAACCCAGAACCCTAATTTTGACCCGAAACCCTAATTTTAACCCAAAACCCTAATTCAAACCCTAAACCCTAATTTTAAATTTGACACAAAACCTAATTCTAAGCCTAATTTAGACCCAAAACCCTAATTCTAACCATATTATTGTCCCAAAACCCTTTTTTTTAACTCAAAAGCCGAAACCTTAATTTTGACCCAAAACCCAAATTTGACCCAAAACCCTAATCCTAACCCAAATTTAGACCCAAAACCCTAATTCTAACCCTATTTTTGTCCCACAACCCTTTTTTCAACTCAAAACCCTAATTCAAACCCTAAACCCAAATTTGACCCTAAACCCTAAATTTAACCTAGCACCCTAATTTTGACCCGAAACCCTAATTTTTACCCAAAACCCTAAATTTTGATGCTAAACCATAAATTTGACCCATAAACCTAATTTTAACCCAAAGCCTTTTGACCCGAAACCCTAATTATGATCCAAAACTCTATTTCTAACCCTATTTTCGAACCAAAACCCTATTTTAAACTCAAAACCCTAATTCAAACCCTATACCCTAATTTTGACCCTAAACCCTAATTTAGTCCCAAAACCATAATTCTAACCCTATTTTGGTCCCAAAACCATTTTTTAACTCTAAACCCTAAACCTTAATTTTGACCGAAAACTCAAATTTTGACCCAAAACCCTAATTCTAACCCTAATTTAGACCCAGACCCCTAATTTTAACGTTATTTTTGTCCCAAAATCCTATTTTTAACTCAAAACCCTAATTCAAACCCTAAACCCCAATTTTGACCCTAAACCCTAAATTTCACCCAGCACCCTAATTTTGACCCGAAACCCTAATTTTTACCCAAAACCCTAAATTTTGATGCTAAACCCTAAATTTAACCCAGAACCGTAAATTTGACCCATAAACCTAATTTTAACCCGAAGCCTATTAACCGAAAACCCTAATTATGATCCAAAACTCTATTTTGAACCCTATTTATGAACCAAAACCCTATTTTAAACTCAAACCCAAATTACAACCCTAAACCCTAATTTTGACCCAAAACCCTAATTATAACCCAAAACCCTAATTCTAACCCAAAACCATATTTTTAACCCAAAACCCTAATTCAAACGCTAATTTAGACCCAAAACCCAAATTCTAACCCTAATTTAGACCCAAAACCCTAATTTTGACTGTAAGCACTAATCTTGACCGAAAACCCTTATTCTGACCCAAAACCCTAATTCAAACCCTAAACCCTAATTTTGATTCAAAACCTAATTCAAACCCAAAACAAATATTTTTGACCCTAAAACGTAAATTTGACCCAGAACCCTAATTTTGACCCGAAACCCTATTTTTAACCCGAAACCCTAATTCTAACCCTATTTTTAACTCAAAAACTTAATTCAAACCCTAAAACAAATTTTGACCCAAAGCCCTAAATTTAACCCAGAACCCTAATTTTGTCCCGAAACCCTAATTTTAACCCAAAACCCTAACTCAAACCCTCAACCCTAATTTTGACCCTAATTTTGATCCTAAACGCTAAGTTTGAAACAAAGCCTAATTCTAACCCTAATTTAGACCCAAAACCCTAATTCTAACCCTATTTTTGTCCCTAAACCCTTTTTTTAACTCAAAACCCGAAACCTTAATTTTGACCCAAAACCCTAATCTTAACCCAAATTTAGACCCAAAACCCTATTTCTAACCCTAGTTTTGTCCCAAAACCCTATTTTTAACACAAAACCCTAATTCAAACCCTAAATCCTAAATTTGACCCTAAATCCTAAACCAAAACCCAAATTCTAACCCTATTTTTGTCCCAAAGCACTATTTTTAACTCAAAACCCGAAACCTTAATTTTGACCCAAAACACAAATTTTGACACAAAACCCTAATCCTAACCCTAATTTAGACCCAAAACCCTAATTCTAACCCTATTGTTCTCCCAAAAACCTAAACCAAAATCTGACCCAAAGCCCTAAATTTAACCCAGAACCCTAATTTTGACCCGAAACCCTAATTTTAACCCAAAACCCTAATTCAAACCCTAAACCCTAATTTTGAATTTGACACAAAACCTAATTCTAACCCTAATTTAGACCCAAAACCCTAATTCTAACCATATTATTGTCCCAAAAACCTTTTTTTAACTCAAAACCCGATACCTTAACTTTGACCCAAAACCCAAATTTGACCCAAAACCCTAATCCTAACCCAAATTTAGACCCAAAACCCTAATTCTAACCTTATTTTTGTTCCACAACCCTTTTTTCAACTCAAAACCCTAATTCAAACCCTAAACCCAAATTTGACCCTAAACCCTAAATTTAACCTAGCACCCTAATTTTGACCCGAAACCCTAATTTTTACCCAAAACCCTAAATTTTGATGCTAAACCATAAATTTTACCCATAAACCTAATTTTAACCCAAAGCCTTTTGACCCAAAACCCTAATTATGATCCAAAACTCTATTTCTAACCCTATTTTCGAACCAAAACCCTATTTTAAACTCAAAACCCTAATTCAAACCCTATACCCTAATTTTGACCCTAAACCCTAATTTAGTCCCAAAACCTAAATTCTAACCCTATTTTTGTCCCAAAACCATTTTTTAACTCTAAACCCTAAACCTTAATTTTGACCCAAAACTCAAATTTTGACCCAAAACCCTAATTCTAATCCTAATTTAGACCCAGACCCCTAATTTTAACGTTATTTTTGTCCCAAAATCCTATTTTTAACTCAAAACCCTAATTCAAACCCTAAACCCTAATTTTGACCCTAAACCCTAAATTTCACCCAGCACCCTAATTTTGACCCGAAACCCTAATTTTGACCCAAAACCCTAAATTTTGATGCTAAACCCTAAATTTAACCCAGAACCGTAAATTTGACCCATAAACCTAATTTTAACCCGAAGCCTATTAACCGAAAACCCTAATTATGATCCAAAACTCTATTTTGAACCCTATTTATGAACCAAACCCCTATTTTAAACTCAAACCCAAATTACAACCCTAAACCCTAATTTTTACCCAAAACCCTAATTATAACCCAAAACCCTAATTCTAACCCAAAACCATATTTTTAACCCAAAACCCTAATTCAAACGCTAATTTAGACCCAAAACCCAAATTCTAACCCTAATTTGGACACAAAACCGAAATTTTGACCCAAAACCCTAATTTTGACTGTAAGCACTAATCTTGACCGAAAACCCTTATTCTGACCCAAAACCCTAATTCAAACCCTAAACCCTAATTTTGATTCAAAACCTAATTCAAACCCAAAACAAATATTTTTGACCCTAAAACGTAAATTTGACCCAGAACCCTAATTTTGACCCGAAACCCTATTTTTAACCCGAAACCCTAATTCTAACCCTATTTTTAACTCAAAAACTTAATTCAAACCCTAAAACAAATTTTGACCCAAAGCCCTAAATTTAACCCAGAACCCTAATTTTGTCCCGAAACCCTAATTTTAACCCAAAACCCTAACTCAAACCCTCAACCCTAATTTTGACCCTAATTTTGATCCTAAACGCTAAGTTTGAAACAAAGCCTAATTCTAACCCTAATTTAGACCCAAAACCCTAATTCTAACCCTATTTTTGTCCCTAAACCCTTTTTTAACTCAAAACCCGAAACCTTAATTTTGACCCAAAACCCTAATCTTAACCCAAATTTAGACCCAAAACCCTATTTCTAACCCTAGTTTTGTCCCAAAACCCTATTTTTAACACAAAACCCTAATTCAAACCCTAAATCCTAAATTTGACCCTAAATCCTAAATTTGACCCTAAATCCTAAACCAAAACCCAAATTCTAACCCTATTTTTGTCCCAAAGCACTATTTTTAACTCAAAACCCGAAACCTTAATTTTGACCCAAAACACAAATTTTGACACAAAACCCTAATCCTAACCCTAATTTAGACCCAAAACCCTAATTCTAACCCTATTGTTCTCCCAAAAACCTAAACCAAAATCTGACCCAAAGCCCTAAATTTAACCCAGAACCCTAATTTTGACCCGAAACCCTAATTTTAACCCAAAACCCTAATTCAAACCCTAAACCCTAATTTTGAATTTGACACAAAACCTAATTCTAACCCTAATTTAGACCCAAAACCCTAATTCTAACCATATTATTGTCCCAAAAACCTTTTTTTAACTCAAAACCCGATACCTTAACTTTGACCCAAAACCCAAATTTGACCCAAAACCCTAATCCTAACCCAAATTTAGACCCAAAACCCTAATTCTAACCTTATTTTTGTTCCACAACCCTTTTTTCAACTCAAAACCCTAATTCAAACCCTAAACCCAAATTTGACCCTAAACCCTAAATTTAACCTAGCACCCTAATTTTGACCCGAAACCCTAATTTTTACCCAAAACCCTAAATTTTGATGCTAAACCATAAATTTTACCCATAAACCTAATTTTAACCCAAAGCCTTTTGACCCAAAACCCTAATTATGATCCAAAACTCTATTTCTAACCCTATTTTCGAACCAAAACCCTATTTTAAACTCAAAACCCTAATTCAAACCCTATACCCTAATTTTGACCCTAAACCCTAATTTAGTCCCAAAATCTAAATTCTAACCCTATTTTTGTCCCAAAACCATTTTTTAACTCTAAACCCTAAACCTTAATTTTGACCGAAAACTCAAATTTTGACCCAAAACCCTAATTCTAACCCTAATTTAGACCCAGACCCCTAATTTTAACGTTATTTTTGTCCCAAAATCCTATTTTTAACTCAAAACCCTAATTCAAACCCTAAACCCTAATTTTGACCCTAAACCCTAAATTTCACCCAGCACCCTAATTTTGACCCGAAACCCTAATTTTTACCCAAAACCCTAAATTTTGATGCTAAACCCTAAATTTAACCCAGAACCGTAAATTTGACCCATAAACCTAATTTTAACCCGAAGCCTATTAACCGAAAACCCTAATTATGATCCAAAACTCTATTTTGAACCCTATTTATGAACCAAAACCCTATTTTAAACTCAAACCCAAATTACAACCCTAAACCCTAATTTTTACCCAAAACCCTAATTATAACCCAAAACCCTAATTCTAACCCAAAACCATATTTTTAACCCAAAACCCTAATTCAAACGCTAATTTAGACCCAAAACCCAAATTCTAACCCTAATTTAGACCCAAAACCCTAATTTGGACACAAAACCGAAATTTTGACCCAAAACCCTAATTTTGACTGTAAGCACTAATCTTGACCGAAAACCCTTATTCTGACCCAAAACCCTAATTAAAACCCTAAACCCTAATTTTGATTCAAAACCTAATTCAAACCCAAAACAAATATTTTTGACCCTAAAACGTAAATTTGACCCATAACCCTAATTTTGACCCGAAACCCTAATTCTAACCCTATTTTTAACTCAAAAACTTAATTCAAACCCTGAAACAAATTTTGACCCAAAGCCCAAAATTTAACCCAGAACCCTAATTTTGTCCCGAAACCCTAATTTTAACCCAAAACCCTAACTCAAACCCTCAACCCTAATTTTGACCCTAATTTTGATCCTAAACGCTAAGTTTGAAACAAAGCCTAATTCTAACCCTAATTTAGACCCAAAACCCTAATTCTAACCCTATTTTTGTCCCTAAACCCTTTTTTTAACTCAAAACCCGAAACCTTAATTTTGACCCAAAACCCTAATCTTAACCCAAATTTAGACCCAAAACCCTATTTCTAACACTAGTTTTGTCCCAAAACCCTATTTTTAACACAAAACCCTAATTCAAACCCTCAATCCTAAATTTGACCCTAAATCCTAAATTTGACCCTAAATCCTAAACCAAAACCCAAATTCTAACCCTATTTTTGTCCCAAAGCACTATTTTTAACTCAAAACCCGAAACCTTAATTTTGACCCAAAACACAAATTTTGACACAAAACCCTAATCCTAACCCTAATTTAGACCCAAAACCCTAATTCTAACCCTATTGTTCTCCCAAAAACCTAAACCAAAATCTGACCCAAAGCCCTAAATTTAACCCAGAACCCTAATTTTGACCCGAAACCCTAATTTTAACCCAAAACCCTAATTCAAACCCTAAACCCTAATTTTAAATTTGACACAAAACCTAATTCTAACCCTAATTTAGACCCAAAACCCTAATTCTAACCATATTATTGTCCCAAAAACCTTTTTTTAACTCAAAACCCGATACCTTAACTTTGACCCAAAACCCAAATTTGACCCAAAACCCTAATCCTAACCCAAATTTAGACCCAAAACCCTAATTCTAACCTTATTTTTGTTCCACAACCCTTTTTTCAACTCAAAACCCTAATTCAAACCCTAAACCCAAATTTGACCCTAAACCCTAAATTTAACCTAGCACCCTAATTTTGACCCGAAACCCTAATTTTTACCCAAAACCCTAAATTTTGATGCTAAACCATAAATTTGACCCATAAACATAATTTTAACCCAAAGCCTTTTGACCTGAAAGACTAATTATGATCCAAAACTCTATTTCTAACCCTATTTTCGAACCAAAACCCTATTTTAAACTCAAAACCCTAATTCAAACCCTATACCCTAATTTTGACCCTAAACCCTAATTTAGTCCCAAAACCATAATTCTAACCCTATTTTGGTCCCAAAACCATTTTTTAACTCTAAACCCTAAACCTTAATTTTGACCCAAAACTCAAATTTTGACCCAAAACCCTAATTCTAACCCTAATTTAGACCCAGACCCCTAATTTTAACGTTATTTTTGTCCCAAAATCCTATTTTTAACTCAAAACCCTAATTCAAACCCTAAACCCTAATTTTGACCCTAAACCCTAAATTTCACCCAGCACCCTAATTTTGACCCGAAACCCTAATTTTTACCCAAAACCCTAAATTTTGATGCTAAACCCTAAATTTAACCCAGAACCGTAAATTTGACCCATAAACCTAATTTTAACCCGAAGCCTATTAACCCAAAACCCTAATTATGATCCAAAACTCTATTTTGAACCCTATTTATGAACCAAAACCCTATTTTAAACTCAAACCCAAATTACAACCCTAAACCCTAATTTTGACCCAAAACCCTAATTATAACCCAAAACCCTAATTCTAACCCAAAACCATATTTTTAACCCAAAACCCTAATTCAAACGCTAATTTAGACCCAAAACCCAAATTCTAACCCTAATTTAGACCCAAAACCCTGTCCTAGAACCCTAATTTTAACCGAAAGCCCTAAATTTGACCCAGAACCGAATTTTGACACGAAACCCTAATTCTGACCCAAAACCCTAATTCAAACCCAAAACCCTAATTTTGATTCAAAACCTAATTCAAACCCAAAACAAATATTTTTGACCCTAAACCCTAAATTTGACCCAGAACCCTAATTTTGACCCGAAACCCTAATTCTTACCCGATTTTTAACTCAAAACCTTAATTCAAACCCTAAAACAAATTTTGACCCAAAGCCCTAAATTTAACCCAGAACCCTAATTTTGTCCCGAAACCCTAATTTTAACCCAAAACCCTAATTCAAACCCTCAACCCAAATTTTGACCGTAATTTTGATCATAAACGCTAAGTTTGAAACAAAGCCTAATTCTAACCCTAATTTAGACCCAAAACCCTAATTATAACCCTATTTTTGTCCCTAAACCCTTTCTTTAACTCAAAACCCGAAACCTTAATTTTGACCCAAAACCCTAATTCAAACCCTAAATCCTAAATTTGACCCTAAATCCTAAACCAAAACCCTAATTCTAACCCTATTTTTGTCCCAAAACACTATTTTTAACTCAAAACCTGAAACCTTAATTTTGACCCAAAACACACATATTTTGACACAAAACCCTAATCCTAACCCTAATTTAGACCTAAAACCCTAATTCTAACCCTATTGTTCTCCCAAAAACCTAAACCAAAATCTGACCCAAAGCCCTAAATTTAACCCAGAACCCTAATTTTGACGCGAAACCCTAATTTTAACCCAAAACCCTAATTCAAACCCTAAACCCTAATTTTAAATTTGACACGAAACCTAATTCTAACCCTAATTTAGACCCAAAACCCTAATTCTAACCATATTATTGTCCCAAAATCCTTTTTTTAACTCAACCCGAAACCTTAATTTTGACCCAAAACCCAAATTTGACCCAAAACCCTAATCCTAACACAAATTTAGACCCAAAACCCTAATTCTAACTCTATTTTTGTCCCACAACCCTTTTTTTAACTCAAATCCCTAATTCAAACCCTAAACCCAAATTTGACCCTAAACCCTAAATTTAACCCAGCACCCTAATTTTGACCCGAAACCCTAATTTTTACCCAAAACCCTAAATTTTGATGCTAAACCATAAACTTGACCCATAAACCTAATTTTAACCCAAAGCCTTTTGACCCAAAACCCTAATTATGATCCAAAACCCTATTTCTAACCCTATTTTCGAACCAAAACCCTATTTTAAAATCAAAACCCTAATTCAAACCCTATACCCTAATTTTGACCCTAAACCCTAATTTAGTCCCAAAACCATAATTCTAACCCTATTTTTGTCCCAAAACCATTTTTTAACTCTAAACCCTAAACCTTAATTTTGACCCAAAACTCAAATTTTGACCCAAAACCCTAATTCTAACCCTAATTTAGACCCAGGCCCCTAATTTTAACGTTATTTTTGTCCCAAAACCCTATTTTTAACTCAAAACCCTAATTCAATCCCTAAACCCAAATTTTGACCCTAAACCCTAAATTTCACCCAGCACCCTAATTTTGACCCGAAACCGAAATTTTGACCCAAAACCCTAATTTTGACCATAAGCACTAATCTTGACCGAAAACCCTAATTCTGACCCAAAACCCTAATTCAAACCCTAAACCCTAATTTTGATTCAAAACCTAATTCAAACGCAAAACAAATATTTTTGACGCTAAACCCTAAATTTGACCCAAAACCCTAATTTTGACCCGAAACCCTATTTTTAACCCGAAACCATAATTCTAACCCTATTTTTAACTCAAAAACTTAATTCAAACCCTAAAACAAATTTTGACCCAAAGCCCTAAATTTAACCCAGAACCCTAATATTGTCCCGAAACCCTAATTTTAACCCAAAACCCTAACTCAAACCCTCAACCCTAATTTTGACCCTAATTTTGATCCTAAACGCTAAGTTTGAAACAAAGCCTAATTCTAACCCTAATTTAGACCCAAAACCCTAATTCTAACCCTATTTTGTCCCTAAACCCTTTTTTAACTCAAAACCGAAACCTTAATTTTGACCCAACTTTCTTAACCCAAATTTAGACCCAAAACCCTATTTCTAACCCTATTTTTGTCCCAAACCCTAATTTTAACTCAAAACCCTAATTCAAACCCTAAATCCTAAATTTGACCCTAAATCCTAAACCAAAACCCTAATTCTAACCCTATTTTTGTCCCAAAACACTATTTTTAACTCAACCCGAAACCTTAATTTTGACCCAAAACACAAATTTTGACACAAAACCCTAATCCTAACCCTAATTTAGACCCAAAACCCTAATTCTAACCCTATTGTTCTCCCAAAAACCTAAACCAAAATCTGACCCAAAGCCCTAAATTTAACCTAGAACCCAAATTTTGACCCGAAACCCTAATTTTAACCCAAAACCCTAATTCAAACCCTAAACCCTAATTTTGAATTTGACATAAATTCTAATTCTAACCCTAGTTTAGACCCAAAACCCTAATTCTAACCATATTATTGTTCCAAAACCCTTTTTTTAACTCAAAACCCGAAACCTTAACTTTGACCAAAAACCCAAATTTGACCCAAAACCCTAATCCTAACCCAAATTTAGACCCAAAACCCTAATTCTAACCCTATTTTTGTCCCACAACCCTTTTTTTAACTCAAAACCCTAGTTCAAACCCTACACCCAAATTTGACCCTAAACCCTAAATTTAACCCAGCACCCTAATTTTGACCCGAAACCCTAATTTTTACCCAAAACCCTAAATTTTGATGCTATACCATAAATTTGACCCATAAACCTAATTTTAACCCAAAGCCTTTTGACCCAAAACCCTAATTATGATCCAAAACCCTATTTCTAACCCTACTTTCGAACCAAAACCCTATTTTAAACTCAAAACCCTAATTCAAACCCTATACCCTAATTTTGACCCTAAACCCTAATTTAGTCCCAAAACCATAATTCTAAACCTATTTTTTTCCCAAAACCATTTTTTCACTCTAAACCCTAAACCTTAATTTTGACCCAAAACTCAAATTTTGGCCCAAAACCCTAATTTAGACCCAAAACCCTACTTTTAACATTATTTTTGTCCCAAAACCCTATTTTTAACTCAAAACCCTAATTCAAACCATAAACCCTAATTTTGACACTAAACCCTGAATTTGAACCAGAACCCTAATTTTGACCCGAAACCCTAATTTTTACCCAAAACCCTAAATTTTGATGCTAAACCCTAAATTTAACCCAGAACCGTAAATTTGACACATAAACCTAATTTTAACCCGAAGCCTATTAACCCAAAACGCCTATTTATGATCCAAAACACTATTTCGAACCCTATTAAAGAACCAAAACCCTATTTTAAACTCAAACCCTAATTACAACCCTATACCCTAATTTTGACCAAAAACCCTAATTATAACCCAAAACCCTAATTCTAACCCAAAACCCTATTTTTAACCCAAAACCCTAATTCAAACGCTAAACCCTAATTTTGACACAAAACCATAATTTTTATCCTAAACCCTAAATTTGACCCAAAACCCAAATTCTAACCCAAATTTAGACCCAAAACCCTGTCCAGGAACCATAATTTTAACCGAAAGCCCTAAATTTGACCCAGAACCGAATTTTGACACGAAACCCTAATTTTAACCCAAATCCCTAATTCTAACCCTATTTTTGACCCAAAACCCTTTTTTAAACTCAAAACCCTAATTCAAACCCTAAACCCTAATTTGGACCCAAAACCCTAATTTGGACCCAAAATCGAAATTTTGACCCAAAACCCTAATTTTGACCCTAAGCACTAATCTTGACCGAAAACCCTAATTCTGACCCAAAACCCTAATTCAAACCCTAAACCCTAATTTTGATTCAAAACTTAATTCAAACCCCAAAACAAATATTTTTGACCCTAAACCCTAAATTTGACCCAGAACCCTAATTTTTACCCGAAACCCTATTTTTAACCAGAAACCCTAATTCTAACCCTATTTTTAACTGAAAAACTTAATTCAAACCCTAAAACAAATTTTGACCCAAAGCCCTAAATTTAACCCAGAACCCTAATTTTGTTCCGAAACCCTAATTTTAACCCAAAACCCTAATTAAACCCCCAACCCTAATTTTGACCCTAATTTTGATCCTAAACGCTAAGTTTGAAACAAAGCCTAATTCTAACCCTAATTTAGACCCAAAACCCTAATTCTAACCCTATTTTTGTCCCTAAACCCTTTTTTTAACTTAAAACCCGAAACCTTAATTTTGCACCAAAACCCTGATCTTAACCCAAAACCATATTTCTAACCCTAGTTTTGTCCCAAAACCCTATTTTTAACACAAAACCCTAATTCAAACCCTAAATCCTAAATTTGACCCTAAATCCTAAACCAAATTCCAAATTCTAACCCTATTTTTGTCCCAAAGCACTTTTTTTAACTCAAAACCCGAAACCTTAATTTTGACACAAAACACAAATTTTGACACAAAACCCTAATCCTAACCCTAATTTAGACCCAAAACCCTAATTCTAACCCTGTTGTTCTCCCAAAAACCTAAACCAAAATCTGACCCAAAGCCCTAAATTTAACCCAGAACCCTAATTTTGACCTGAAACCCTAATTTTAACCCAAAACCCTAATTCAAACCCTAAACCCTAATTTTGAATTTGAAACAAAAACCTAATTCTAACCCTAATTTAGACCCAAAACCCTAATTCTAACCATATTATTGTGCCCAAAACCCTTTTTTTAACTCAAAACCCAAAACCTTAATTTTGACCCAAAACCCAAATTTGAACCAAAACCCTAATCCTAACCCAAATTTAGACCCAAAACCCAAATTCTAACCCTATTTTTGTCCCACAACCCTTTTTTTAACTCAAAACCCTAATTCAAACCATAAACCCAAATTTGACCCTAAACCCTAAATTTAACCCAGCACCCTAATTTTGACCTGAAACCCTATTTTTTACCCAAAACACTAAATTTTGATGCTAAACCATAAATTTGACCCATAAACCTAATTTTAACCCAAAGCCTTTTGACCCAAAACCCAAATTTTGACCCAAAACCCTAATCTTAACCCAAATTTAGTCCCAAAACCCTATTTCTAACCCTATTTTTGTCCCAAAACCCTATTTTTAACTCAAAACCCTAATTCAAACCCTAAATCCTAAATTTGAGCCTAAATCCTAAACCAAAACCCTAATTCTATCCCTATTATTCTCCCAAAAACCTAAATCAAAATCATCCCAAAGCCCTAAATTTAACCCTTACCCTAATTTTGACCCAAAACCCTAATTTTAACCCAAAACCCTAATTCAAACCCTAAACCCTAATTTTGAATTTGACACACAACCTAAATCTAACCCAAAATCAGACCCAAAACCCAAATACTAACCAAATAATAGTCCCAAAATCCTTTTTCCCAAAACCTTTAACTCAAACCTTTAATTTTGACCCAAAACCCAAATTTGACCCAAAACCCAAATCCTAACCCAAATTTAGACCCAAAACCCTAATTCTAACGCTATTTTTGTCCCACAACCCTTTTTTTAACTCAACCCTAATTCAAACCCTAAACCCAAATTTGACCCTAAACCCTAAATTTAACCCAACACCCTAATTTTGACCCGAAACCCTAATTTTTACCCCAAACCCTAAATTTTGATGCTAAACCATAAATTTGACCCATAAACCTAATTTTAACCCAAAGCCTTTTGACCCAAAAACCAAATATTGACCCAAAACCCTAATCTTAACCCAAATTTAGTCCCAAAACCCTATTTCTAACCCTATTTTTGTCCCAAAACCCTATTTTTAACTCAAAACCCTAATTCAAACCCTAAATCCTAAATTTGAGCCTAAATCCTAAACCAAAACCCTAATTCTAACGCTACTATTCTCCCAAAAACCTAAACCAAAATCTGCCCCAAAGCCCTAAATTTAACCCTTACCCTAATTTTGACCCGAAACCCTAATTTTAAACCAAAACCCTAATTCAAACCCTAAACCCTAATTTTGAATTTGACACAAAAACTAATTCTAACCCTAATTTAGACCTAAAACCCTAATTCTAACCATATTATTGTCCCAAAACCCTTTTTTTAACTCAAAACCCGAAACCTTAATTTTGACCCAAAACCCAAATTTGACCCAAAACCCTAATCCTAACCCAAATTTAGACCCAAAACCCTAAATCTAACCCTATTTTTGTCCCACAACCCTTTTTTTAACTCAAAACCCTAATTCAAACCCTAAACCCAAATTTGACCCTAAACCCTAAATTTAACCCAGCACCCTAATTTTGACCCGAAACCCTAATTTTTACCCAAAACCCTAAATTTTGATGCTAAACCCTAAATTTAACCCAGAACCGTAAATTTGACCCATAAACCTAATTTTAACCCGAAGCCTATTAACCCAAAACCCTAATTATGATCCAAAACTCTATTTCAAACCCTAATAATGAACCAAAACCCTATTTTAAACTCAAACCCTAATTACAACCCTAAACCCTAATTTTGACCCAAAACCCTAATTATAACCCAAAACCCTAATTCTAACCCAAAACCCTATTTTTAACCCAAAACCCTAATTCAAACGCTAAACCCTAATTTTGACACAAAACCCTAATTTTTATCCTAAACCCTAAATTTGACCCAAAACCCAAATTGTAACCTTAATTAAGACCCAAAACCCTGTCCTAGAACCATAATTTTAACCGAAAGCCCTAGATTTGACCCAGAACCGAATTTTGACACGAAACCCTAATTTTAACCCAAATCCCTAATTCTAACCCTATTTTTGACCCAAAACCCTTTTTTAAATTCAAAACCCTAATTCAAACCCTAAACCCTAATATGGACCCAAAACCCTAATTTGGACCCAAAATCAAAATTTTGACCCAAAACCCTAATTTTGACCCTAAGCACTAATCTTGACCGAAAACCCTAATTCTGACCCAAAACCTAATTCAAACCCTAAACCCTAATTTTGATTCAAAACCTAATTCAAACCCCAAACAAATATTTTTGACCCTAAACCCTAAATTTGACCCAGAACCCTAATTTTGACACGAAACCTTATTTTTAACCCGAAACCCTAATTCTAACCCTATTTTTAACTCAAAAACTTAATTCAAACCCTAAAACAAATTTTGACCCAAAGCACTAAATTTAACCCAGAACCCTAATTTTGTCCGGAAACCCTAATTTTAACCCAAAACCCTAATTAAACCCCCAACCCTAATTTTGACCCTAATTTTGATCCTAAACGCTAAGTTTGAAACAAAGCCTAATTCTAACCCTAATTTAGACCCAAAACCCTAATTCTAACCCTATTTTTGTCCCTAAACCCTTTTTTTAACTCAAAACCTGAAACCTTAATTTTGACCCAAAACCCTAATCTTAACCCAAATTTAGACCCAA
Source organism: Sophora flavescens (assembly GCA_030762895.1). NCBI lineage: Eukaryota > Viridiplantae > Streptophyta > Magnoliopsida > Fabales > Fabaceae > Sophora > Sophora flavescens. The sequence continues at coordinate 2,470,380 of JAUPTC010000011.1, read as the reverse complement.
AACCCTATTTCTAACCCTATTTTTGTCCCAAAACCCTATTTTTAACTCAAAACCCTAATTCAAACCCTAAATCCTAAATTTGACCCTAAATCCTAAACCAAAACCCTATTTCTAACCCTATTTTTGTACCAAAACACTATTTTTAACTCAAAACCCGAAACTTTAATTTTGACCCAAAACACAAATTTTGACACAAAACCCTAATCCTAACCCTAATTTAGACCCAAAACCCTAATTCTAACCCAATTGTTCTCCCAAAAACCTAAACCAAAATCTGACCCAAAGCCCTAAATTTAACCCAGAACCCTAATTTTGACCCGAAACCCTAATTTTGACCCAAAACCCTAATTCAAACCCTAAACCCTAATTTTGAATTTGACACAAAACCTAATTCTAACCATAATTTAGACCCAAAACCCTAATTCTAACCATATTATTGTCCCAAAACCCTTTTTTTAACTCAAAACCCGAAACCTTAATTTTGACCCAAAACCCAAATTTGACCCAAAACCCTAATCCTAACCCAAATTTAGACCCAAAACCCTATTTCTAACACTATTTTTGTCCCACAACCCTTTTTTTAACTCAAAACCCTAATTCAAACCCTAAACCCAAATTTGACCCTAAACCCTAAATTTAACCCAGCACCCTAATTTTGACCCGAAACCCTAATTTTTACCCAAAACCCTAAATTTTGATGCTAAACCATAAATTTGACCCATAAACCTAATTTTAACCCAAAGCCTTTTGACCCAAAACACAAATTTTGAACCAAAACCCTAATCTTAACCCAAATTTAGTCCCAAAACCCTATTTCTAACCCTATTTTTGTCCCAAAACCCTATTTTTAACTCAAAACCCTAATTCAAACCCTAAATCCTAAATTTGAGCCTAAATCCTAAACCAAAACCCTAATTCTAACCCTATTGTTCTCCCAAAAACCTAAACCAAAATCTGCCCCAAAGCCCTAAATTTAACCCAGAACCCTAATTTTGACCCCCAAACCCCTTTTTTTTTAAGCAAAAGGAGTGCAGAAGCATCACTGCAGTGGAAATCATCCCAACTATGTTGGCACCAAAACCACTACCAATCATCTGCAGCACCCCATAGTATTATTAAAAACAAAAGAAAGAAATACAAGAAAACATGGGGGACATAGGACCTTACCCATGAGAAGAGGGGGGTTACAAGAATCTAAAATTAGGCATACCCCACCTATTACTGAAGAAATCATGCCTAATAATACTGGGAATCAGGCTCCACCAAGTGAAGCATTTAGAACCGACCCCAAAATTGGCTAGCTTATCAGCACAGTGATTAGCTTCTCTAAAAACATGAGAGATCAAGAAAGAAAAGTTTGAGGCCAAAGCAATCCAGTTTCTCCATTTAGTTCTAATTTTCCAAGGAGCTATGTCTGGATTCGAGTAAGCAAGAACCACAAGAGAAGAGTCACATTCCAGCCATAATCTAGACCAGCCCCTCTCAAAAGCAATCTGAATTGCTGTCATGGCAGCAAGCAGTTCAGCAGAGAAAGAGTCCTGAGTCCCATAGAATTCAGCAAAACAGCCAAGAGTAGCTCCACTACTGTCTCTAAAGATTGCACCACCACCAGCTTGACCCGAAGAGCCTTTAGAGGCCCCATCTGTATTTACTTTAATCCAGCCCGGGAGAGGAGGGGACCAAACAACCTGGATAATTTTAGGAGAGGCTCTCGGATGACCTTTGATCCTCAGCAGCTCAAAGATTCTCAATTCCTCAGCAGAAGAGGACGTTTTATTTGCATAAACATTACCAGACAAAGAAATGGAGGCTTTGAGCATGCTAGTAGCTGCTCTCACTGTGATTGTTCTATCATCAAACTTCAGTTTATTTCTTGAGAACCAAATGATCCAAAAGGAATTAACAATAGCTGCAGTTATAGTGTCTTTCATTTGCAGGCTCCACTGCTTATGGCAAAGGGAGAGAATAGAGAAAACAGAAGAAGTGTCCACCTGCACATCAAAGACTGATCCAATCCACTGCCAAATTTGCTTTGCAAAGGGACAAGCAAAAAAGAGGTGGTCTGCACTTTCTGCTGCAGACAAGCAAAGACTGCAGACTGAAACAGTGCAGCAGCCCCCCTTTTGAAGCTGATCTTCAGTAGGCAACTTATTATGAATAAGCCTCCAGATGACAAAAGACTTAGAGGGAGGAATTGCCCTATTCCAAATCAGTTTAGACCAGTCACAAATGGAATGCCTAATGTCTAAGAAATGGAAAGCTTCTTTGAAAGATAAACCACCCGAGGTTGAGTCTTTGCCAAATAAGAGTGTCCACTGCAGGGAAAACAGGAATGTCCAAATGAGGCAGCTCTCGACCAAAAATTGGGAGGTTAGCCATTAGAGATGAAGGAATAATCCAGCTGCCATCCCTTATAAAGTCAAGAAGCTTGGCTTTCGGTTTATCTTTGCAGTCGTGAGGAACTTGCGGCAGATCGCCAAGGGCTTTGAGAGCCATTTGTCGAGTCTAGAAGTTAATTGATGAACCATCTCCAATCGCCAAACTGAATTGTTGAGAACAGATTGCATATGATTTTTAATGCCGGGCCATAAGGAAGACTTGACATAGGTGGGGACAAAGCTTGCGGTGATGAGAGAATCTGCTCCTAAGAAATGTAGCCCATTCAAGACAAGAGGAAACCAACTCAAAGGATAATTTCAGAAGAGCAGCATCATTGAGAGCTAACAAAGACTTAATGCCCAATCCACCTTCCGAAATGTGTCTGCAGAGTTTCTTCCAAGCAATCGTGCAGATTTTCTTGACATTAGGATCTCCAGACCAAATAAAATTCCTAATGGATTTGTCTAGATCCTTAAGAACAGATGAGGGCCAACAGTAGACATGAAAGCTATGAAGCATCATACTGTTGATCACAGACTTGACAAGCTCAACCCATCCCATGATTGAAAGAAGGTTACCTTTCCAAGAGGCAAGTTTGGAGGTGATTCTGTCTGCTAAAGGCTGCAAGTGAATTCTTCTTGGCTTGCCCTTGAAAATTGGAACACCAAGATAATTGAAAGGAAAGGATCCAGCAGAAAATCCAAGTATCTGAGCCACTTTGGATGACTTGTTAGGGGAGAAACTACCCGAATAGAATTTGCACTTGTTGAGGCTAAGCCTTTGACCTGAAGCAGCTCCATACTCAGCAAAAAGGCTCATCAGAGCTTCAAGTCCCCTCTTGCTACCCTTACATAGAACAAGTACATCATCTACATACAAGACATGGCTAGGAGAAGCAAGGCTCCTACGACCAGAAATAGTTTGTAACACTCCAGAGCTGACAAGGGCAGATATTCCTCTACTCAAGGCATCTTCAGCAAGACAGAAAAGCAGAGGTGAAAGAGGGTCACCTTGTCTAACCCCTCTTTTACAGGCAAAGAAACCTTCTGGTTTACCATTGATCAGAAAGGATAGCTTAGCAGAGTGGATGATTGTTTTGATCCAATTGCAGAAAGTAAGATTGAAACCAAAAGCTTTCAAAACAGAAATAATGAAGTTCCAGTCCAATGTGTCAAAAGCCTTTTTAATGTCAAGCTTTAGGGCCAGATTTCCACCATAGGCCTTATAGTCTAACAAATTACAAGCCTCTGAAGCAATACAAATGCACTCCTTGATGTTTCTACCTTTGACAAAACCTCTTTGCTGTGGAGAAATGATTACGCTTGCAATATTTGCTAATCTGTCCGCTAGCACCTTTGTAATGATTTTAAGTTGAAAATTGGCTAAAGCAATAGGTCTATAGTCTTCAATTCTATCAGCATATGGCATTTTTGGAATCAGAACTACCAGATTGGAATTCATGTTAGGCAAGAGCCAATTCTGAGCAAAAAATTGATTGACTGCCAAACACACATCAGTGCCAATAATATCCCAGTAGGATTGGTAGAAACAACCACCAAAGCCATCAGGACTAGGAGCACCCTCACCATTCATTGCAAAGACAGCATTCTTTATTTCCTCCATAGAATGCAGCCTTGTCAACAAACTGTTTTCTTCAGCTGTAACAGCATTGGGAATAACCCTGTTTATGAGATCATTAGGGTGACAATCATTAGGGACTGCATACAGATTTGAGAAGAAATCAATGACATGGTTAGCCAAGCCCCTTGCATCATCA
>JAUPTC010000011.1:2436867-2465724 GCA_030762895.1 Sophora flavescens | reverse complement strand
GGTTTTGGTACAAAAATAGGGTTAGAATTAGGGGTATGGGTCTAAATTAGGGTTAGAATTAGGGGTTTAGGTCAAAATTAGGGTTTTGGGTCTAAATTAGGGTTTTGGATCTAAATTAGGGATTCGGGTTAAAATTAGGGTTTTGGGTCAAAATTAGTGTTCTGGGTTACATTTAGGGTTTAGGGTCAAATTTTGGGTTTAGGGTTGAGTAAAAAATAGGGTTTTGGGACAAAAATAGGGTTAGAATTAGGGGTATGGGTCTAAATTAGGGTCAGAATTAGGGTTTTGGGTCTAAATTAGGGTTTTGTCTCAATTAGGGTTTTAGGTCAGAATTAGGGTTTCGGGTCAAAATTAGGGATTTGGGTTAAAATTAGGGTTTTGAGTCAAAATTAGGGTTCAGGGTTTGAATTAGGGTTTTGACTAAAAAATAGGGTTTTGGGTCTAAATTAGGGTTTTGGGTCAAAATTTGGGTTTTGGGTCTAAATTAAGATTTTGGGTCAAATTTATGGTTTTGGGTCTAAATTTGGGTTAGAAATAGGGTTTTGGGTAAAAATTTTGGTTTTGGGTCCAAATTTGGGTTTCGGGTTGAGTTAAAAAAAGGGTTTTGGGACAAAAATAGGGTTATAATTAGGGTTTTAGGTCTAAATTAGGGTTAGAATTAGGTTTTGGGTCAAATTTAGGGTTTAGGATCAAAATTATGGTTTAGGGTCAAAATTAGGGTTTAGGGTTTGGAGGGTTTGTTGTTGCATGAAAATCTAGGGTTTGCATGATCATGGCTGCTCATGGCTCCGTTTGTCCGTGCCCATGGCCCTTCCTTCAACCTCTAGCCCCTTCACCCCCGACTACTTCTTCATCTCCTCCTTCTCTACCTGCACAAAAGAAATCCTTTGCCCAGGCACTCTCTAACTCTTTCGACATCCCTATAAGTCAGTTGCCCAAGCCGCGACTGATAGGAGACAAGATCTCAATAAAAATTTCTGAAGAGGCATACAAGCTCGGATTAGAAAGTAGCAAAAACAGTTTACATGGTCGTTTGATTCTACAGAAAGGTAACCAGCCAATCTAGTTCCAAGACTTGAGAGACAAGCTATCGAAACTATGGAATCCAATTGGTCAATGGCGCATGATTCCTTTGGGTAAAGGATTTTATGAATTCAATTTCGCATCCTTAGAAGATCTGTGTAGTGTTTGGACTGTTGGTTCCTGGAATTTACAACCAGGCATGCTTAGGCTTTATCAATGGAGTCCGGATTTTAATCTGAATCTTCAGAAACAAACTCATGTCCAATCTTGGGTTCGAATTTATGATCTGCCTATGGAGTATTGGAGGCCGAAAATCCTTTTTGAAATTGCAAATGGAATAGGCACTCCGATTTCTCTAGATGAATCCACAAAAAATAAAGTCTTTGGTCACTATGCCAGAATCCTATTTGATATTGATCTTTCTGGCCCTATCCCAAATGGTATCAGGGTGGAAAGGGAGGCTCATGCCTTTTATGTTTCATTTGACTATGAAAAACTCCCTTTTGTTCATGTTGTCTTTCGATAGGGCATGCTGCTGGGGAATGCAATAGAAACACTAACAGTGTTGAATCTCGAAAGGAACAACATTTATATCAGAAAACAAGAACTGCATACGTTCCTAAACAGCCTACTGTCAAGAAGTCAGATGCTGCAGATGTGATTATTTCTGATCACGTGATTGGTGGCAAGGAAGATTCTGGTCATGATCCAGTTAATGGTGGAAAGCATGCTCAAAACCATATTACGGTTGTTACTACTGGATGTATTCACTACAACAGATTAGACTTTAGATAGCATTTCCGTATGCCTTTTAATAGCGTTTGTAACCGCTATCTATGCTACCGCTATTAAAACTCGTTAGCAAAGATAGCATTTAGGAAGTGCTATTAATAGGTGACTTTGATAGCGTTTGTACACGGAAATGCTATCTAAAGTCTGAATTTAGATAGCGTTTGTTAATAACAAACGCTATCTACTCCCTTTTTTTTTTTTTTTAATTTTTACATATTTCTTAACTTTTACATCCATTCCTGCATATTAATTGAACTACACCAAAAATTCATTTATGCAAAGAGGAGGGAAATATGTGAGAAATAAGAACAAACATATATCAATGAACAAATCTACCAATGTTACTGAACCATCAATGTCAGAAATGTGAAATGTTCAACAAATAACAAGAAACTAATAAAAGTCATTGTACCTGCCCTAATGAACAATGTTACTGAACCATCAATGTCAGAAATGTTCAACAAATAACAAGAAACTAATAAAAGTCCTCCATCACAGTTGGGTAAGCATCCTTAAGGTCAATAACAGCAATGCCCTCTGGAAACTCGTGTATCCTTAAGCATCCTTAAGGTCAATAACTCCATCATTATAAGAGAACCGTTGCCCATCATATTTTACTTTTGGGTTTTTCCTCAGACTGTCAAAAACATCTTTGTTAGCCTTCATGTCAATATAGCATGCTTCATTTATTTGTTTTGGTGTAAAAGCCTGTCGGGTCTGTAAGCAAACACAAGCACCAAATCAATATGGTTTGAACTAAGTGTACCAGGACCAAGAGAAGATAGTACACATCCACCGAGCTAAAGAGAAGGCATGTATATGCTGAAAAAGGTGTATATCAACCACCATTTCCAGATTCATTAGGCATAAAATAAATTAAAGATTGCCAATAGAAAAGTATAACCATACGTCCTGTTGGTTGTTATAGAAAACTCCCCTAATGAACATTTTATGAACAAGGTTTTGAAATTTAGCATCAATAACCCAATCACCAAAGAAAGCAAGTGCTATATACAATTTCATGTAATATTTATAAATTGCCATTCACTTTCTGCATCCTACGAAGCCAAAACATACACTTGTAACATGCATTACTTTGTGATCAAAAGCATTATTCGCATACCAATGAGTATTGCTGCAACTACTGTGATCAATTTGACATAATCAAACAAACTTTTCAACAATATAGCGACACCAATCTTCCTTGACTTCAGATAGTTGAGCAGTGGAGCATGTGGAGCATTTGAAGTCAGGGAAGTACTGTGACATAAAAATTAAATAAAGTAAGTTACAATTGCTAAAACATTTGAACAGTCACAGTTAAAAGCTAAGTAAACAACATACCGCCATTGGTATTTTAATTTGGTTCTGCAAGATAGTTTCCTTCATGAAACGCATGACATAGTACCCACAATCTGTACTGTTGGGTTGTCTTGGGCACTATAAAAAATAAAATAGTAAATCAATATAGTTTTTTTTATCTAATTGCGCATTAAGTTTTTGCAAATGTACCTCTATCTGAATCCATTTAATGTTGGTTGCCTTTAAACGCGGCACCTTAGCTCCGATATTTGCACGATAAACTTGCAAAGCACTAATCACAAAATCAAACAGAGTTCATTAAGAAACATATTTTCAATCATCACAAACACACGCATTCTTTTTTTTATTTTGAACCACAACAGCCACAACCCAGTATATGTCAATTCAACACATGTTCTAATGTCAAAAATCAAAAGCACATTAGGACCATGACAACTTGCAACATGTATCTACCATGGAAGCCATTCGACAGAATCATAGAAAATCAGAAATATAAAAGCATGCTTACTTATCGAACAGATTCTTTAATTCTGGGTGACCCCTAGGATCAACATTCAAGGGATCCAGATAGTAAATAATCTCTTCAACAATATTTATCGCAAGACAAAGACCCAATGATTCCTACAAAAATGTTGAGATAACAAATCCTAAGCACCTCAACTTTTATGTAATTCATTATTGTGAATTAAGTCCTATAGGATAAGTGACTCACCCAACATTGCACGACGCTAGAAACAAGGGCTGATATTCTCTTTCTATAGTTGCAAAGCGGTCAGCTATATACGTTGTCTGTGAATCCCTCCCGAAGAAGCCGTATGTATCTGTTTGGTGTGGGGACAAGAACAGAAACCTCCTCGTTCTTTCCTTTGGAAGCAACAATTCTTCATACAAATACCTTCAATTAAAATATAAAAATGGATTACACCAATGACATCAATATTTAAATTGAAAAACTAAAAAAATATTGTACACTTTAAGCCTGATTTAGTACCTGATATATACGGAAATAACGGAGGCAGATACCCATTCATGATTTACAACTTCTCTGATATTTTCAGTATTGATCATCTCAATGAAATGCTGACCAAAAATATATTGTTCCATCTCTATGTCCAATTGGTCATCATTTTTCATATTCTTTCGTTCATGTATTTTAAGAAAATTCAAATATTCCAGAGAAATTGTAGTTGAACCAGCTGTAGGAGGGTTGGCCTCAGAGTTGCCTCCTTTATTTTCTGGGGTTGTAATTGACTCCTTTGTATATCCAGACACTCTGCCCTTGACTTTAGATTTTGCAGGTGCCTGGAAATTTTGCATTTCAATATGCCAGTTAGTGATCAACTAATGTAATGCATATATGCCGTATATGAAAAGGTGGAAAAATGCAATTACATACCATATTAATTACAACCACGAGATCAATTGGCCATGCCACATAAGTACCTATTGCATCTCTTACTGTCATTACATCTGCACGATCGATAGGTACCGGCAATGGCGCATCCCCCTTAGTTGCAACATCAACTCCAACTTTCACATGGTTAAGGGGTACTGGTCCAGTGTGCAATGTAACACCCGACTCATTGTATACTTTACCCATAGCAACCATACGATAGTTTGGGGTTGATAAATATAGATGACATGAGTTGACGCCCTAATCCAATGATAGATGAATAAGCTGTGAATTAAGGCGTCCAATTGAATGTATTTAACTGCGAATGCAATACTAGTAAAAAAAAAGGCATGCATTACCTCTGAAGCCTTGATGGCGGGATGGTAGAGTGCAAATATCTTTGACGCTTGCTGGGGCTCTGAAATTAGCCTGCCAAACCTCATCCACCTTTTTATTCAGATCTTCTTCCAAAAAGTTCAATCTTTCGAGAGTTGAGGCACCAATGTCTCCCACCTTTTCGCTTTCGAGTTATGTTTTGCACGACCTTCCTGGGGAAGTAGTCTTTTTGAGAGACGCCAAAACCCACACCCCTAACACGACCAGGGTTCTCCGGCACACCTAAGGCTTTAGCAAGAATATCCTGGCGACCAAAATCTTGTATCTCTCCCCTCTCTCGCAGATCGTGATGCTTCCTCCCGACACATAGTTATTGGTGAAATGCAAATGTTAAAATTATTATATATTATCATAAGAAAATAACAAATGAAAATGTAAACGTTAGTCTACTAACACATTTATTCCACACGGTCTGCGTATTTTTGTTGTCAATTACACCCGCCTTGTTCTCGCGGGCTTTCCTCCACACAATATGGCGTTTAATTTTCTTAACTTCTGGCCCCGCCTCCTGCATCTGTATATTGAGATAATATATATTAACCAAACAGTTTAAAAGTCATATTTACCACACATGAAGTTAAATATATATATATATATACATACCAATTCATCCTCAATGTCAGCATACCCCTTACGTGATGCTTTGTAAGGGCATGCAGGATCTAACGCCCTGTTGCGATTTTCATTGCTTAATTTCTATTCAGACACATATAAGTAATATTAATACATGGTTAATGTCAAATGTACGTATTGCTATAAAATTATAAGGACTAACGTGATATTAAACATACCAGGAATTGAGCATCTCCTGTGCGTATTGCTATAAAATCTATCCACTCATCCCTTGATATGTGTGGATATTGTGATGGAGGTTCCTATATGATACTCCCGTTGGCATCTCTTAGAAATTTTTTGGTCAATCTAGTTCTGAATGCCCTATGTAGGTTACCAGCTTCCTGAAGTACAAATTTTTTCCGAGATTCATCAACATTAAAAGACATCTGCAAAACAATATAAACAACGTGTCAAAGTAAGTATGTTTACATAGTTTACAATATAATTCATAAATTTTAACAATTACCTGTACATCAGCCCATATGCTCTCTTTGAAACCATCCAAAGCTTCATCCTTCCAATTAGAACAAATAATTGGGACCGTTTGCCGAACAACGGCCCCAATGTAACTCTTCAATATTTTACCATTAGCACGAATTGGTTGGTCCAAATAATTCCATTCAACCTAATAAAAATAATAAAGTAATTAAATCTAGATATCAAACAACATTATGAAATCCTTAGATTAGTAAGTAAATTACATCAAATTTTTGTCCTTTACTCCTAGCGCGGATGACCGCATTCATAAATGTTGGCCCACGTCTCGCCGCTTTGGCATCACTAGAATTACTTGAAGATGCCATTTACCTACAAAAATATTAGATACAAGTAAAACATCAATGGACATTAATATAACATTAATTGATGCAAAATATAAAACAACAATGAATAACAAAATCAACACTAGCATTACCGGAAGATGCTAACTATAATATAAAAGGATCAGAAAGTTTATTTAAACACAAACACTACATACATGTTTAAGTCAACCTTTTTCTTTTCTTCATTGGATTGAGATTTGTTTGTCCTTTATTAGTACGAAATGGTGGATTAACCAAAAGCCCCTCATCATGATCATCTCTCATATACATACCATCATCCCTAGTTGGATCAATCTCAAGTGATTGTAATGTCCCGACGAAAGGATCATCTTCAATATCAACATCTCCATGGTCTTGATCATCAATCTTAGTAATTATTTTGTTAGTCAAAAGAACAATGGACCTTTTCATATCAGCTGGATCAGTGACATAGAACACTTGTTGAGCTTGAGATGCTAATATAAAAGGCTCATCTTTATACCCCACCCTATTAAGATCCACCTGCATGAACCCCGACTCATCAATCTGAACACCGTTATTGTTGTCAACCCACTTACAACCAAACACACCAACCTTAAACTTTGTGTAATCCAAATCCCATATGCGTTCAATGACGCCGAAGTATGACATATTTGCATATATCGGGTTTCTGTCTTTGGCACTTGAGATATGCATCGACTGAGCTACAAGAGTCACACCACTATTTTGCATTGTACTCCGACCATCTTGTTCTTTTGTATAGAATGTGTACCCATTAATTTGATAACCGTGGTAAGAGAAGACATGCAAACTTGGACCTTTGGCTAACCATCTCAATCTATTTGAAACTGAAGTAGCATTTTCAGTCAACTCTGCATAAATGTGATCTCTTAGCCACGTTATAAAACAACGATTGTGTTCTCTAGTTAGCCAATTTTGATTCTTATTTGGATACAAACTCTTAAGCATGTCCTTGTGTTTTTCAACATATGGCTCAACCTCATCGGCATTGTGCAGAACATATAAGTGTGCTTGCTCCCATTCTGTCCTTGATATAGTCACTATTTCATTTCCAGTAATTCCTTGCCCCATCATTCTCCATGTGTGACGAGACTTTGGCAGCCCTATAGAATCAGCATTGGATAGGTATTCGGTACAGAATTCAACAGCTTCTTCGACAATATACCGTTCAACAATACAACCTTCTGGTCGTGATCGGTTTTTCACATACCCTTTTAATATATTCATATAACGCTCAATCGGGTACATCCATCTCATATAAGCTGGCCCACACAGTTGTGTCTCTCTAACAAGGTGAATGGTTAGATGAACCATTATGTCAAAGAATCAAGGTGGAAAGTACATCTCAAGCTCGCATAAAGTCATAACAATTTCTCTTTGCAATGATGGCAACTTCCCAGGGTCAATCACTTTGCTACAAATTGCCTTGAAGAAGAAACAGAGTTTAGTTAAGGCCCCCCGCACTTTGTTAGGTAAAATAGACCGTATACCAATGGGTATCAACTGCTCCATGAGAACATGACAATCGTGGGACTTTAGACCTTTTAACTTGAGATCTTTCATCGATACGAGGTTCCTAATGTTTGAAGAGTACCCTTCCGGAACCTTAACTCCTTCAAGAAACTTACAAAAAATAGTTTTTTCTTTTCTAGATAAAGTGTAAGCAGCCGGAGGAAGATATGTACTTTTACCCTTCTTCGTCGGTCCCAATTCTCTTCTTATTCCCATACTAACCAAGTCCAACCTTGCATTGATGCCATCTTTAGTCTTCACTGGCACATTGAGTAACGTACCAATGACACTATCACAGATATTTTTTTCAACGTGCATCACATCGAGGAAATGTCTTACATATAATGATTTCCAATATGGCAACTCAAAGAAAATCGACCTTTTCTTCCACCCTCTTGTGACAATATCTCTCGCAAAAGGTTTACTGAATTGGATATTCAAATCCTTTACCTTTTCAAAAAGTTGATCACCCGTCAATGGTGAAGGAGCTCTACCTTCTTCCGAGTTCCCATTGAACGCCTTTCTCCACCACCAGTAATGATGACTTGGATGCAAAAATCTACGATGCCCAAGAAAGACATTCTTCTTACAATGTTCTAACCGCATCCAATCCGTACCCTCTTCACATATAGGGCATGCACACTGACCCTTGATGCTATATACTGACAGATTACCGTAGGTTGGAAAATCATTAATTGTGCCAAACAACATAGCTCTCAAATTGAAACTTTCTTCCTTATACCCATCATACACCTCCACACCTGTCTCACACAGTTGTTTCAAGTCTTCAATCAAAGGAGTCAAATAGACGTCTATATCATTTCCTGGTTGTTTGGGCCCATAAATTAACATAGATAACATCATAAATTTGCGCTTCATGCATAGCCATGGGATAGGTTATAAATCACCAAAATCACAGGCCATGTACTGTGAGAGCTACTTTGAACACCATGTGGGTTAAATCCGTCAGTAGCCAATGCAAGTCGTAGGTTTCTTGATTCTTGCCCAAAATCAGGATAATCATGATCAAATTTCTTCCATTGCGGAGAATCTGTCGGGTGCCGCAGCTTGCCATCTTTGATCCTTTCATCCTCATGCCATGTCAAGTGCTTTGAATCTTCTGAACTATGGTACATGCGCCTAAATATGGGTATTATGGGAAAATACCACACAACCTTCTCCGGATCTGATTCTTTCTTCTTATATCGTGAGGCATTACATTTAGGACACATCTTTAACGATGCATATTCATTCCGAAATAAAATGCAATCGTTAGGACAAGCATGTATCCTCTCGTAGCTCATGCCAATAGAGCGTAACATTTGTTTAGCCTCATATGTCCGACTAGGAAGCACATTATCCTCTGGTAACATGTCTTTCAATAGTGTGAGTAAGTCCGTAAAGCTCTTATCAATCCATCCGTTGCCCGATTTCAAGTTATACAACTTTAACATCGCCGACAATCTTGTGAATTTAGTACAACCATCATACAATGGTTGCTCTGCATCACTTACCAACCTCTCAAACATTTGAGGACAATCCCGAAGATCCTCTTCAACAGCATTTGCAATGTCTTCAAAACGATCGCCCTCATAAGTATTTGTGTCGGTATCGTATGATGAATATCTCACACGATTCCTCATTTCACTAGACTCAGCTCTTGTCTCACCATGTTTTGTCCAACATGTATAACTTTGATCGATTCCATTACACACTAAATGTTCTTCCAAATCGGCTGCACTAACTCGCCTTGCATAACAACAATCTAAACAAGGACATATGATTGTACTAGGGTTTTCCGCATGCCGAACTGAAAAACTAATGAACTCTTTCACCCCATCCTCATACTCCTTCGTTAAACGATTGGCAGACATCCATTTCCGATCCATGCTTTCCTGATCTACAAAAATATTTATTAAACATATTTACTTTGAGTTTAGAGTGGTTGAGGTCTACATGCAATGTATACAGATTAAAGGAATGAAAGGAATGAAAACTTTTACCGTTTATCCGCATGGCAAATTGAGTGTGGACAGGGGCTGTGTATTAGTGGGGAAGCATCATAAGGGAAAGATGGGAGAGAGGGGGGGTATTCAGTTGGGTAAAGGATTTCTTTAAGGATCTATATCAAAGTACTGGTATGGGAAATGTCAGTTTTCCAACCTTATCTGCCTTTCCTAATATAAAAGAAAGAGACAGGGATTTCCTTGAAAATCTTGTCTCACTTGATGAGATAAAAAGATCTCTCTTTAGTATGAAAAACTTTAAAGCCCCTGGCCTTGATGGTTTTCATCCCATCTCTATTAATTCTCAATGGAATGTTGTTGGTAATTATATATATTCCTGTTAACTCTGATTCCTTAAAAGAATGATATCTCTTGTGTTAATCAATTAAGACATGTAGCTTTGTGTAATGTAAGTTATAAGATCATTACCAAAGTGATAGCTCATAGGCTAATAACTGTTATGCCTTACATTGTGAATAATACTCAAAGTAGTTTCGTACCAGGAAGCAAATTTGTAGCTGAGTTTTGCTGATGACCTAATCTTTGTAGCTGAAGCAAATTTGAACCAGACTCAAATGATTTTAAATGTATTTGAGGAATTCTGTAACAACTCAGGGCAGAGAGTGAATCTATCCAAGTCTAAAGTCTTCTTCTCTAGTAACAATAATCCTGACTTGGCTACTGACTTAAGTAGGACTCTACGGATTGAGAAGCCTCAAGATCTGGGTACTTATTTAGGAGCACCTCTGTTGCATCAGAGATCTTCAAGAAATGTCTATGTGTATGTTCTGGAGAAAATGAAAAAGAAACTATCAGTCTGGAAGGCCAACTCACTATCTTTTGCAGGAAGAGTTACATTAGCACAATCATCTTTGGCAAGTATACCTGGTTACATAATGCAAACTTCAGCAATCCCTATCTCAGTTTGTGAAGAGGCTGAGAAAATCTGCAGAGATAAAAAAACCAAGAATATTAGCATACAACATTCTCATATTTGGATTTTGGCTTGTCAGTTGAATTATTTTTGTAATCGTCATATTTTGCCTCACACATTAGAGTTTTAAAATTAATCCTGGAAAATTTTCCATTGAATAAATATTCGAAAAACCAAAACTACTACAAATATACAACTGAAATGTTTCTTTAAAATCTAATACACACAGACACACAAAAAAGGGTTGCTAAAGGAGCAAGAAAATGTTCCTGAAACTAATATTGCAAAATTTAGGTAGCAAATAAAAATCTTCTTCATATATAGTGAACGATTCCAACAGATAGAGTTACCTTTGAAATGGATAGTTACTTCAGTTCTGTGACCGGAGTTTCACAGCATTTGAGAAGCTTTCAAATGTAAGCTCACCTAGGAACAAGACAAAACTTCAGTTTTATAAGATACACTTGGAGGAACCCCAATATGAGAAAATCTTACTAATGTCATAATAAGCATCCTTTCCAACAAGCGAGAAAAAAGAGAAACAAGGGGACTTACCTTGCAAACAGCGAAGAGGAAAATGCGATGGAAGAGGGAAGGACTTGAACGGGTGGTGACGGCTGCAGGATGGTCAACAACAGCAGCGGCAGCGAGCAACGAAGGTGACGGTGGCAAATGGAGGGTTCCCGCGATGGCAACGAGCTACAGTAGGGTTGGGGCTGTGTGTGTCGAGTAGAATGAAGAGAGCAAGAAAAAAGAGGGAAGTAAACCAATTAAGGTCCCGCATTTAATTTGCTGTGGGGAAGAAAAGGTGAACCTAAGATAGCGTTTCCTTTAGGAAACGCTATCTTAGGTATCACCTAAGATAGCGTTTCCGTGTGGAACCGCTATCTTTTCCTAAGTGGCACTTTTAATAGCGATTCCACACGGAAACGCTATTAAAAGTCCCCCCATCACTTTTAATAGCATTTCCACACGGAAATGCTATAAAATGTGCGTTACTAAAAGTCTAATTTGTTGTAGTGATTCCAGAAAAG
Organism: Sophora flavescens; assembly: GCA_030762895.1. Classification (NCBI taxonomy): domain Eukaryota; kingdom Viridiplantae; phylum Streptophyta; class Magnoliopsida; order Fabales; family Fabaceae; genus Sophora; species Sophora flavescens. Next base: position 2,453,875 of record JAUPTC010000011.1, on the reverse strand, counting down.
GATAATGCAGCAGTGCAACAGATTGCTATTGATGCAGTGAATCCTCAAGGATTTCAGGAGGCCGGTGCCGAGAATTCTTCTAATATGATGAATCAATACATCCGGATTCTCCCCAGGCAGCTAGAGTTTTAAATGATCCTGGATTTCAGACTCCAATTGATGGTGTAGAAAACATTGGAATTAGAGTGCAATCCATTAGTCATATCTCTGAATCAATGGGAGGCATCGAAAACAATATTCAGGTCAACTCAATACCTCAGAGAATTAATGCAACTGTCCCTTCTCAAGTAGATATCCTTCCTCATCAAGCTCAGCAGGATGTCAGGATTGTGTCCAAATTTTGGAGCAATGGTATTGAGGAGGAAGAGACTGACGTGGAAGAGGAATGTCTTGATGCTAATGTAGTTCATCCAGAACAAGGTAAATTTGAAGTGTTCCTCTCTAAATCTCAAAAGAAAAAAATGAGGAAAAAACAGACAGCTCTTGCAAAAGCTGGTAAGCCAAAAGCCCGACTTAGGGCTGGACCTGTTTATTTTGCATGATGAAGTTCCTATTCTGGAATGTTAGAGGAATTGGTAACCTAGATACTAGGTTAGTTTTGAAGAAATTTCTGGTTTCTAATAAGCCTGAGCTAATCTTCATTGCTGAGCCTTGGATTAGCATTGCTCAATTCCCTGACAGGTTTTGGTCAAAACTCAATCTGAAAGTTTTTGCAGTTAATGATAGGAATCCTCTTTTGCCTAATCTTTGGTGCATTTGTCATGCATCCTTGCATCCGACTGTTTTTGCTTGCTCTAATCAGCAGGTCTCTTTCTCCTTAAAGATGAAATCTCAGGAAGTTTTCATTTCAGCTATCTATGCTAGCACAAATTACCAGAAAAGAAGAGAGTTGTGGGCTGAACTGTTGGCACTTCAGCAAGTAAATGATGGCCCCTGGTGTTGCATTGGTGATTACAATGTGGTCCTTGGTGCTCATGAGCAAAGGGGTGGTTGCTTACCTTTGAGGATTGCTTCGGAGGAGTTTAAGCTATGTTTAGACAGTTGCAATCTCTCTCATATAATGACCCGTGGTGCCCAATTCACTTGGTCTAATGGCAGAAGAGGTAATGCTTTAACAGAAAAAAGGCTTGATAGAGTGGTTTGCAATGACAAATGGATGAGCTTCTGGTCTAGTGTTGCTTGTTGCACACTCACTAGAAGCAAATCCGATCATTATCCCTTGCTTTTGTCATTGAAGAAAGAGGATAAGAACTTTAGTTCTTCTTTCAAATTCATGAAAATGTGGGCTTCAAATCCTGACTGCACTAGTATAATTGAAGAGGTTTGGAATTCTGAGGTAACAGGATGTCCTATGTTCATATTATCTCAGAAATTAAAACTGTTGAAAGGGAGACTTAAAAGCTGGAATAAAGATTCTTTTGGAAATGTGAACATCAAAGTTGATTCTGTTATGGCAAAGGTTGACAGCATTCAGCAAGCAATCAGTTCTACAGAATGACCGACTGATTTGCTGTTCGAGCAAGAAAAGCAGGCCCAAACTGAACTGCAATATGCTTTGCATTGTCAAGAAGAATTCTGGAAAGAAAAATCCAGAATTGATTGGCACATTCAAGGGGATAGGAACACTGAATTCTTTCATAGGATCACCAAGATAAGGAATGTCTCTAAGCAAATCTCCATGCTCAGAAAAGGTGATCAAGTTCTTTTTGCTGCAAAGGATATAGAGGATCATATATTGAATTATTACACTGGGCTGTTCGGTTCTGAAAATCAATGCAGTAACAATGACTTAGTTGACAGAATTGTAACTCGGATGGTCTCTAGAGAGGACAATCTAATGTTAACCAACCTGCCATCCCCTGAAGAGGTGAAAAATGCTGTGTTTTCCTTGAATGGCAGTGGTGCTCCAGGGCCTGATGGGTTTGGGGGTTTCTTCTTTCAAAATTATTGGGAAATTGTTCAACATGATGTTTGCAAAGCTGTCATTCAGTTTTTTGAACAGGATTGGTTGCTGCCCAACCTAAATTCAAACTTGGTGGTACTAATCCCTAAAACTCAAGGTGATGATAGAGTGGAGGACTTTAGTCCTATTGCCTTGGCTAACTTCCAGTTCAAAATCATAACTAAAGTCATTGCAGACAGGCTGGCTAAGGTAGCTCCTAAGATCATCTCTAAAAATCAAAAAGGATTCCTCCAAGGTAGGTATATTTCTGATTGTCTGTGCACTGCTTCAGAATGTGTAAATATGTTGGACAAAAGGGCTTTTGGTGGAAATATAGCCATGAAGATTGATGTCAAGAAGGCTTTTGACACCATGGATTGGAATTTCCTTTTGAAAGTTCTCCACTCTTTCGGTTTTGATGACAAGTTCTGTCAGTGGATAGAGACCATTCTGATATCAGCCAAGCTCTCTATTGGTGTCAATGGCAAGTCGGTTGGATTTTTCTCATGTAAGAGGGGGGTTAGGCAGGGTGATCCCTTGTCTCCTCTTCTATTCTGTATTGCAGAAGATGTTTTGAGCAGGGCTATTTGCAAGTTAGTCCAAGAAAACACAATGGCTGGCCCTAGAGGATTCAGACCTTCTGGCCAAATGGTTAACCTTCAAAAGTCCAAGTTTTATGCAGGTAACATTTCGGTCAACAGAATGTCTTCCATTTCTAATGCCTTAGGTTTCACTGCTGGTAGGTTTCCCTTCACATATCTTGGTTTGCCTATGTTTAAAGGTAAGCCAAGGAAATCCTATTTGCAGTCCATAGCAGATAGGATCAAATCAAAACTAGCCACATGGAAAGTTTGTATGTTATCAATCATGGGAAGAGTTCAACTTGTCAAATCTGTTGTTATTGGTATGATGATGTATAGCTTCCAGGTTTACTCATGGCCTTCAAGCTTGTTGAAATCTATTGATGGCTGGCTGAGAAACTTCATCTGGTCTGGTAATACATATATCAAAAAGACTGTGACAGTTGCTTGGCATAAATTGTGCAAACCTGAGGCTGAGGGAGGTCTTGGAGTTAGATCTTTAAGAGCTATTAACAATGCTTCTATGTTTAAATTATGCCGGGACTTCATCACTTCATCTGAGCAGTGGGCCTGTCTTCTGCGAGCAAGAGTTATGAGGGAAAACTCAGTTGTTCAATACTCTATATCCTCTTCAATCTGGACAGGGATTAAACCTCATCTGAATTTAGTTCTTGAAAACTCTTCATGGTTGCTTGGTGATGGTTCTAACATAAACTTTTGGGATGATGTATGGTTATCTAAGCCCTTGAACTCCTTGCTATCTCTGCCAGCACACTTACACTCCTCTTTAAATGCTAAGGTCAAGGACTTCCTGCATAATAACTCCTGGCTCATTCCAAGTATTATACTACATCACTGCCCAGCTATTGCTGAAGAACTCAAGCACATCAGTATCCCTTCATCCCCTTGTAAGGACACTCGTGTGTGGTACAGAAATGAATCGGGCTCTCTAACTTTGAAGGATGCTTTTCATTTCCTCAATAGCAATGGACAAGCTGTTTCTTAGGCCAAATTCCTTTGGAATAAATGTGTTCCTCCTTCCAAATCCTTCCTGGTTTGGAGGATCCTTCATAACCGTATGCCTACTGATGAAAATCTATGGGCCAACGGCTGCATGGTTGTATCTAGATGTAATTTATGTGGCTGTAGTTATGAAACTACTGCTCATCTTTTCTTTCAATGCGCATTTGCTAAGGATTTATGGTCCTGGCTGAGCAACTCAGTTAGCTTGACAATTGATTCTGACTCAATGCTTACTGTCTTATCAATCTGTGAGCATCAATGGAGATCTCAAGTCAAGGATCTCCTGATTGCTGCCATAACTAAGACTATCGGGGGCTATTTGGCATTGCAGGAATAAATCATGGTTTGAAGACAGACTTATTCCCTTGCAAGTTGCCAAAAGCCTGATCCTTGCTAATGTTAGCCTGGCGGGTAACCTGAGTAAAGGCACATCTTCATCATCTTTACAGGAGTTTATGTTATTAAAGGCGTTTAGAGTCAGTTGCCATCTCAACCGAGCTCCCCAAATTATAGAAGTTATATGGCACCCTCCTCCCTGTTACTGGGTCAAGTACAATACTGACGGGGCAGCTAGAGGTGCTCCGGGTCCTTCTGCTTGTGGTGGCATTTTTCGTGATCATAGTGCTTCCACTCTTGGTTGCTTTGCAGCCAACCTTGGTGTCATTACTGCTTTTTATGCTGAGTTAATGGGTGCAGTCTTGGCAATTGAAATTACTCATAAGAAAGGGTGGTCGTTATGGCTGGAATGTGACTCAAAGCTAGTACTCTCTGCAATCTCCTCTCCTTCTATGGTTCCTTGGAAACTTAGGAATAGATGGAATAACTGCATGACCATTATAAAAGATATGCGTTTTGGCTACTCTTATATTTTTCGTGAGGGCAATATTTGTGCAGATAAAATTGCCAATCATGGTCTGTCTATTCATGGATTCTTTTGGTGGGATTTAATCCCTAGTTTCATTAGGGATGATTTTTGTAATAATAGGGTAGGACTCCCTAATTATCGTTTTAGGTGATTCCATGGGTTAGGTTGATGCCCCCCCATGCTCTTGTATTGATTTGTTTTCTTATTTTTGAATAAATTGGGGTGTGCTGCATATGATGGATAGTGGCTAAGGTACCAACCTAGTTGCGATATGTCTCTATTGTGATGCCTTTGCACGCCTCCTTATCTAAAAAAAAGGGTTTAGGGTTTGAATTATGGTTTTGGGTTAAAAATTGGGTTTTGGGTCAAAATTCGGGTTTTGAGTTAACAAAAAGGGTTTTGCATCAAATATAGGGTTTGATTTAGGGTTTTGAGTTAAAAATAAGGTTTCGGGTCAAAATTAGGGTTGAGTTTAAAATAGGGTTTTGGGTCAAAAATAGGGTTCGAATCAGGGTTTTAGATCAGAATTAGGGTATTGGGTCAATAGGCTTTGGGTTAAAATTAGGGTTCTAGGATAAATTTATGGTTTACCGTCAAAATTAGGGTTTTGGGTTAAAATTAGGGTTTCGGGTCATGATTAGGGTTCTGGGTTAAATTTAGGGTTTTGGGTCTAAATTAGGGTTTTGAGTATAAAAATTGGGTTTTGGGACAAAAATATGGTTAGAATTAGGGGCATGGGTCAAAATTAGGGTTAGAATTAGGGTTTTGGGTCTAAATTAGGGTTTTGGGTCAAATTTAGGGTTTTGGGTCTAAATTAGGGTTTTAGGTCAGAATTAGGGTTTTGGGTCAAAATTAGGGATTTGGGTTACAATTAGGGTTTTGGGTCAAAAATTCGGTTTTCGGTCCAAAATAGGGTTTTGGGTCAAAATTAGGGTTCAGGGTTTGAATAAGGGTTTTGACTAAAAAATATGGGTTTGGGTCTAAATTAGGGTAATAATTAGGGTTTTGGGTCAAAATTATGGCTTTTGGTTAAAATTAGGGTTCTGGGTCAAATTTAGGGATGATGATTAAATTTAGGGTTTATGGTCAAAATTTAGGTTTTTGGGTTTGAATTAGGGTTTTGAGTTGAAAATAGGGTTTTGGGACATAAATATGTTTAGAATTTGGGTTTTGGGTCTAAATTAGGGTTAGAATTAGGGGTTTGGGTCATAATTAGGGTTTTTGGTAATAATAAGGGTTTTGGGACTAAATAAGGGTTTTGGGTCAAAATTAGGGTTTTGGGTCAAATTTATGGCTTTGGGTCTAAATTAGGGTTAGAAATAGGGTTTTGGGTCAAAATTGGGTTTTGGGTCCAAATTTGGGTTTCGGGTTGGGTTAGAAAAAAGGGTTTGGGGACAAAAATAGGGTTATGGTTTAGGGTTTTGGGTCTAAATTAGGGTTAGAATTAGGTTCTGGGTCAAATTTAGGGTTTAGGATCAAAATTAGGGTTTAGGGTTTGAATTATGGTTTTGGGTTTGAATTAGGGTTTTGAGTTTAAAATAGTGTTTTGGGTCAAAAATAGGGTTCGAATTAGGGTTTTGGATCACTATTAGAGTTTTGGGTCAATAGGCTTTGGGTTAAAATTAGGGTTCTGGGTCAAATTTAGGGTTCTGGGATAAATTTAGGGTTTACGGGTCAAGATTAGGGTTCTGGGTTAAATTTAGGGTGTTGGGTCAAAATTAGGGTTTAGGGTTTGAATTAGGGTTTTTAGTAAAAAATAGGGTTTTGGGACAAAAATAGGGTTAGAATTAGGGGTATGGGTCTAAATTAGGGTTAGAATTAGGGGTTTGGGTCAAAATTAGGGTTTTGGGTCTAAATTAGGGTTTTGGGTCAAATTTTGGGTTTTGGGTCCAAATTTGGGTGTCGGGTTGAGTTAGAAAAAGGGTTTTGGGACAAAAATAGGGTTATAATTAGGGTTTTGGGTCTAAATTAGGTTTTGGGTCAAATTTAGGGTTTAGGATCTAAATTAGGGTTTAGGGTCAAATTTAGGGTTTGAATTATGGTTTTGGGTTAAAAATTGGGTTTTGGGTCAAAAATAGGGTTTTGGGTCAGAATTAGGGTTTTTGTCAAAAATAGGGCTTTGGGTTACAATTAGGGTTTTGGGTCAAAATTCGGGTTTTGAGTTAAAAAAAGGGTTTTGGGACAAAAATAGGGTTAGAATTAGGGTTTTATGTCTAAATTAGGGTTAGAATTAGGTTTTGGGTCAAATTTAGGGTTTATGATCAAAATTAGGGATTACCGTTTGAATTATGGTTTTGGTTAAAAATAGGGTTGTGTCTAAATTAGGGTTTTAGGTCACAATTAGGGTTTTGGGTCAAAATTAGGGTTTTCGGTCAAAATTAATGCTTTGGGACAAAATTACGGTTAGGGGTTGAATTAGGGTTTTGAGTTAAAAATAAGGTTTTGGGTCGAAAATAGGGTTACAATTAGGGATTTGGGTTAAAATTAGGGTTTCGGGTCAAAATTGGGGTTGTGTCAAATTTAGGGTTTTGAGTTTAAAATAGGGTTTTGGGTCAAAAATTAGGGTTCGAATTAGGGTTTTAGATTAGAATTAGGGTTTTGGGTCAATAGGCTTTGGGTTAAAATTAGGATTCCGGGGTCAAATTTAGGGTTCTAGGTTAAATTTAGGGTTTTGGGTCAAAATTAGTGTTTTGGGTTTGAATTAGGGTTTTGAGTTTAAAATAGGGTTTTGAGTTTAAAATAGGTTTTGGGTCAAAAATTGGGTTAGAATTAGGGTTTTTGGTTAAAATTAGGGTTTCAGGGTCACAATTAGGGTTCTTGGTCAAGTTTAGGGTTTAGGGTCAAAATTAGGGTATAGGGTCAAAAATAAGGTTCAAATTAGGGTTTTGGATAAGAATTAGAGTTTTGGGTCAATAGGCTTTGGGTTAAAATTAGGGTTCTGGGTCAAATTTAGGGTTCTGGGATAATTTTAGGGTTTAAGGTCAAAATTTATGGTTTGGGTTAAAATTAGGTTTTCGAGTCAAGATTAGGGTTCTGGGTTAAATTTAGGGTTTTGGGTCAAAATTAGGGTTTAGCGTTTGAATTAGGGTTTTGAGTAAAAAAATAGGGTTTTGGGACAAAAATAGGGTTAAAATTAGGGGTATGGGTCTAAATTAGGGTTAGAATTAGGGTTTGCGTCTAAATTAGGGTTTTGGGTCAAATTTTGGGTTTTGGGTCTAAATTAGGGTATTAGGTCAGAATTAGGGTTTTGGGTCAAAATTAGGGATTTGGGTTAAAATTAGGGTTTTGTCAAAATTAGGGTTATGGTTAATTTGAATTAGGGTTTTTTCTAAAAAATAGGGTTTTGGGTCTAAATTAGGGTTAGAATTAGGGTTTTGGGTCAAAATTAGGGCTTTTGGTTAAAATTAGGGTTCTGGGTCAAATTTAGGGTTTGGGATTAAATTTAGTGTTTAGGGTCAAAGTTTAGGTTTTTGGGTTTGAATTAGGGTTTTGAGTTAAAAATAGGGTTTTGGGTCCAAATTTGGGTTTAGGGTTTGAATTAGGGTTTTGAGTTAAAAATAGCATTTGGGGACAAAAATAGGGTTAGAATTAAGGTTTTGGGTCTAAATTTGGGTTTTGGGTCCAAATTAAGGTTTCGGGGTTGAGTTAAAAAAAGGGGTTTGGGACAAAAATAGGGTTATAATTAGGGTTTTGGGTCTAAATTAGGGTTAGAATTAGGTTTTGGGTCAAATTTTGGTTTAAGGTTCAAAATTAGGGTTTAGGGTCAAAATTAGCGTTTAGGGTTTGAATTAGGGTTTTGAGTTTAAATTAGGCTTTTGGGTCAAAAATAGGGTTCGAAATAGGGAGTTGGATCAAAATTAGGGTTTTGGGTCAATAGGCTTTGGGTTAAAATTATGGTTTTGGGTTAAATTTACGGTTTAGCGTCAAAATTTAGGGTCTTGGGTTAAAATTAGGGTTTTGCTTCAAAATTAGGGTTCTTGGTTAAATTTAGGGTTTAGGGTCAAATTTTGGGTTTAGGGTTTTAAATAGGGTTTTGGTAGAACAATAGGGTTAGAATTAGGGTTTTGGGTCTAAATCAGGGTTAGCATCAGGGTTTTGGATCAAAAGTAAGGTTTCGGGTTTTGAGTTAAAAATAGTGTTTTGGGACAAAAATAGGGTTAGAATTAGGGTTTTGTATTAGGATTTAGGGTCAAATTTAGGGTTTAGGGTTTTGAGTTAAAAATAGAGTTAGAATTAGGGTTTTGGGTTAAAAATAGGGTTTCGGGTCAAAATTAGGGTTCTAGGTCAAATTTAGGGTTTAGGGTTTGAATTAGGGTTTTGAATAAAAAATAGGGGTTTGGGACAAAAATAGGGTTAGAATTAGGGGTATGAGTCAAAATTAGGGTTTTGGGTCAAAATTAAGGTTTTGGTTCTAAATTAGGGTTTTAGGTTAGAATTAGGGGATTAGGGTTATGGGTCAAAATTTCGGTTTTGTGTCAAAATTAGGGTTCAGGATTTGAATTAGGGTTTTGACTAAATAATAGGGTTTTTGGTCTAAATTAGGGTTAGAATTAGGGCTTTGGGTCAAATTCAGGGTTCTAAGTTACATTTAGGTTTTTGGGTTTGAATTAGGGTTTTGAGTTAAAAATAGGCTTTTGGGACATAAAAAGGGTTAGAATTAGGGTTTTGGGTCTAAATTAGGGTTAGAATTATGTTTTTGTGTCAAAATTTGGGTTTTGGGGCAAAAGAAATCCTTTGCACAGGCACTCTCTAATTCCTTTGACATACCTATCAGTCAATTGCCCAAGCCGCGATTGATAGCAGACTCAATTTCTATAAAGATTTCTGAAGAGGAATACAAGATTGGATTAGAAAGTAGCAATAACAGTTTACACGGTCGTTTAATCCTTCAGAACGGTAATCAACCAATTAAGTTTCAAGACTTAAGAGACAAGTTATCGAAACCACTACTACAGAAAAGGGCTTCGGTAGCGCTTTTTTTTGCCTTCAGTAGCGCTTAAAAGCGCTATCTATTCACCCGCTACTGAAGGTGGGAGAGATTCAATAGCGCTTAAAAAAGCGCTACTGAAAGTAGGAATAGGTAGTGCTTCCTTGAGAAAGCGCTGTCTAAAGTTGGTAATAAGAAAATCTATTACATACTTTAGACAGCGCTTTCTCAAGGAAGCCCTATCTATTTGTCACTTTAGGCAGCGTTTTTTCAAGAAAGCGCTACTGAAAGTAGGAATAGGTAGCGCTTCCTTGAGAAAACGCTGTCTAAAGTTCGTAATAAGGCAATCTATTATATACTTTAGACAGCGCTTTCTCAAGGAAGCGCTGTCTAAAGTTTGAAATAGATAGCGCTTTCTCAAAGAAGCGCTATCTATTTTTAACTTTAGGCAGCGTTTTTTCAAGAAAACACTACCTATTCTCCCTTTTTTTTTAAAAATTATTTACATTGTTTTTCTCTCACATGCACAAAACTAAGACATTAAATAGTTTATCCATCCCATTGCACTTAGCAAAACTCAACAAACCATACATTTACATACAAAAGCTTAAATACAATATTTTTTTTTGATAAGCTAAAAGTATTGATTAAAGGGTATTAAATCGATCTTAAGATATTAAATCGTTGTCTATAATTTATCAGTGACTTGAGTATAATTCATTACAAGAAAATATCAAAGTAGGACACGTACAAAATTTGCAATTCAGATAATAGTACAAGTCCTGAAGAAAACATGCTAGTCAAACCTATGCTTGCTAATGATATGAAATACTAGCATCCAAGTTAATCTCACATAAGACAATTCCGAGTCCTACTTCCAAACGATCTCATTCACAAGAGATTCACAAAAATGGCATCTTAATCCATACAGTGAACGTAAAGTTGGAGACTGGGGAATTGAAAGGTCTGGATTGGATACCTACAAAATGTTAAGAATCCTTCTCATTATTCTCATTTGGGGGATCACAATCAACTACAGCAAGTGGATCTTCTCCAGCTTCAGATGGGTGCTCAGATGGAGGAGGCTGCTCTTCATTTTCATTGTTCTCAGGGTGGAAATTGATGTTTGACCCTTGGTTTATCAGATAAAATGTTCCTTTGAACCCTATCAATTAAAACCTTCGGTGGAGGTTCCTCTCTCATCTTCTCATCATCATAATCATTGTTCACATAATAGCCAACACGAATAAATTCCTTACCCAGATAAGAGCAGCAGGTCAATGGCAACCGTGACACCAATAATATCTTCTTCACGAATCTTTGATGGATCCGGTGGATCTACCTGTTATCAAAACAATATACAAAAGTTAGATTCTATAAGCAATTTCTAAACATAAGTCAAAAAGATTAGTATTCTTAAAGCTTGCCTGTAAAACAAAGCGATAGTTTCCAACGTTGACAGGACCAACAAGGACACTCTAATGGATGTGTGCACCATAAAATCGGCCATTACGAAATTGTTCACCCTTCAACTGAAATATCTTGATCCCTTTTTCCTCAATGCAACAATGTAAAACACTAGTCAATCTCACATTTTTTGCTGCTCTATATGCTGTGCAAGTTCTTTCAAGGCCTGAAAAAGAAAAGGAAAGGATAACACATACAGTCATTTCGCTTTGCTAGAGGAAATATTCGTCAATTTTGTTGATCTCGCCATCTTGGTGTCCTGAAGTGCATCTTCAAGTTTCTGGATTATCTGTTATATGTAGAAGTATCAGCAGAAAACCTCTAATCATTTTGCAATGCCTTGGTTTAACATAGAAGAATCATCATGAGAAAACTTACATTCTTGGTGTCTCCAAGAGCAGCTTCTAGACCATTAATTTTTTGAAATGCTAACGTACATGTCTCCTCAAGTGCCAGACTCTTACTAAAGTCATTTTTGTTTTGTATGTCAACCTGCATTTCATTATGTCAAGCAAAGGTGCCCATACAATAGGTAGAATAAAGGTGAATAATTCCACACCTTTTTGGGCGTCAAGGAATCTTCTGAAACTGCATCACCATTTTCGCATTTACCATCGTTCTCTTCTCTCACGGAAATGACCTGCAAGATTAAATGAAAATACAAAGACTAGTTGCGTTGAAAAGTTAAAGATGTCATTCACAATACTGCCAAACCTGAATCATGTCTAACAATTCTGGATTTTTCCAGGGCCCTCTATCACTCATCAGGCAACCTCCATAATCAGAACATGTGCGCTACCACCCAGAAAAGTTGGCAAATTATCAAAATCGGACAATAAAATCTGGGAGCTTCATTAATTGTAGAACTAGAACCTCACAAACACATTCACTTGCAAGTAGTATAAATTCATAAAAAATGTATCTAATTGATACTATAAAAAAATTCATGGATAAACTAAGCAAAAGCCATGCTACCCTGGATCAATAGCTTCAAGCAAAGACACTCGGGATAATTAGAACCCAACACCTGAAACAAAGAATCTTCCAGGGTCAACAAAAATACGGCTCGAGAGTGATACAACCACAAAATATTGTGTGCAACCTCATAGTATCTGAGAATGGAATAAATGAAATTTATACAATCCATACTTGAATTTTTGATACTGTTCGTACATCTAAGAATGTCTTCACGGCTTTCCACAGCATCCTGAACCCAGATCTGGCGTTAATAATAAAAAGCTGATTTAGAGTCTTCAAGAACATTAATGAATAGTAATTAACTGCATACAAAAGCTCATAAACCGATATTTTGAACTCATGCTCCTGCATCATGTTGTTGGATTATGAAGAATGCATACGTGAGAAATCATGCCCTTGTCTGACATCAAGGTGGAATTGATGAAAATCAAACTTGATATTTGATAAATATTTTATATTTGAAACATGTTTTTACACAACAGATGTGAGAATACTGTTTGAGAGCCTCATCAAGTTACGAGTCTGATGTGCCACTGTTTGGAATGGTGGCATACTGTTTGAAAACTTAGACATGAGGCACTACCCAAAACAGAAGTCATTTTATGGGAAGGGGGAAGATATGTGTGCTAGTGATGAGGGTGATATGTGTGCTCTGAAAACACTTAGAAAGAACAAGATAGCTGCCACGAAGGAAGAGGGAAGGGAACTAAAGGTATACTTTTAAGTTTTAAAACCATGTTATGTTATTAATTGGAGAACACAAGTGGCACTGAGATCAAGTTCTCATGGTAAAAAGAAACATAATATAGTAACTCTTAACAACAAAGACCTTAGTGAAACATAGAATTACCTTGAGCAGAAGCTTCCCTGCTCCCAACACAAAACCTGCATCCGTATTACCAATCCCTGTAGCAAATTGACCAAATGCTCCAGCAGTACAAGTGTGAGAATCAGTACCTTAGAGAACCTGCAGGCAACAAAATTGGATTAACAAAGCAGGAACCTTGTGTTTCAGCATTTGAATACAATTCAGAGACAAAATCTGTTGTTGCTTCCACAAAATCAGATGTCTTATCATTACACATATTGGCTACAATAAAAAAGATATAAGATTATTTATACATATAATTTCAAATTATAAATTTTTTTTAGGATGATAGATCATCATACTAATCTGAGGAAGAACTACTTGCATTCTTATTTTTATTTTGAAACTGTTGATCGAAATTCAATCTATTTGTACTGATAGATTGTAGTTTATCTACAGATTGTATAACAAATTTGTCAAAATAACACAAAGAGGATGGATCTTATACAAGTTAGTTTGAGAACCTTAATGTGCAAAAGAACAAAGAAAAAATATACAAAAGAGCTAGGAGCTTACTCTATGGTTAAATGAGTATTGCTTGAAAAGCTGTTTGAATTTTGATGGCTGCAGATTCTTGAATCTCCCTCTGGCACTGAGGAGCATCATTCCTCCTAGTTTTCATAGGTTAAAATTCTTCTGAGTTTTCTTTACCTTGATAGGCAGATGGTGGAACCTCAGTGAGCCTAACAACCTGAGCTCCAGCAGCAGCTGAAGCAATGGTCACTATTAAAGCATGCTTGCTCTTCTCTTCCTCTGCTTCATTTACTGTTGTTTCTTTTGATGGTGGTGGTGGGGCTGTAATTGAAGGTAACCTCTTGGTCTTTGACATCCATTTCCTTCTTTTCTCCTTCTACAAACAAGTTTATGTCTCATGAGAAACATAATCTTACCAAAAGAGTTAGTTTAAAAAGGCACAAGACTTTACCTTCTCTTGTGTGGAATGTGTGCTCCATACAAAGAGCCTCTTCACTAGACTAAACCAGCTCTTTTTCTTGGCCATTTAACAATATCACATAGGTCAGCTTCAATGTCTGTGATCTAAAATTTTGCCCATAAAAATTCTCTTATACACAAGATATCTTGGTTTTGGGCTACACATCAATTGGTTGGCAACTAAGCAATGGTTTAAGTAATGGGATAGTACAAAGTCAAACATTAGACTTGTCTAAATAGAAGGAACAACTTGCAGAACTTGTCATAGAATTATACTCTTATTGGCACAAGTAGTCATAGAATAGGCCAAATAAATGTACATGAATCAGAACTTTGATTTCAGTGTAAATTGAACATTAATGCACAAAATTTAATAATAGATAGTTGAAAAAGAAAAAAAATGGATGAATGCTATGCAGATTTGGAGTGAGATCCAAGTTAATTACTTACCCATTTTTTGGAATCATGTAAATTGGTTAAAAAGGACAAGAGCCACCGTTTCAGATAAGAGCTCGGTGCTTGGGAAAAAGCTCAGTGCTGCAACCACACCATACTCTCACGGAAGGTCTTCCTCATGGTAACACACAATGTCGATTTCTTCATACCCAACATAGATTCTTGCAATGCTTCACCCACTTCCACATCAGTAGGCAATATAATGCATAACGCCTCGGTATCAACTCCCTCTTATCCTTAACAAAAGCAACCAAACTAGGTTGGTCAAGCTGCTCCTTAGGAACCCAAAACTTAACAAGCCTCTGAACCATGCCGAAAAAAACATTATCAAGCAAAATTCATCAACATAAAAAATTAAACAAATTTAAAAAATATGAAAAATTCATTCAATTCTAAAGGGGGAAAACAAATTACAATAACCTAAATTAATCAATAAGGATTCAAATAACCTAAATTAATCAGTGAATTAAGCACTAATCGAGTGTAAACTCGAAGAAAAAGCGATTAGAATCGAGAAATGAGAGTTGTTACCTCAATGTTTCAATCTCGGGGCTTAAGGGGTTGAGAATCGGAGGGTGAATCGATTTCCATGTTATCAGCCATGAAAAAGGGCCAGGACCGAGAGAGGACGCAACAAACAGAGCTAGAACCGAACCCAGAGGCTTCGCTCCTCAGGTATCAGCTCAGGAAAATGTTGAGACCAGAACCAGAACCGGACGGTGGCTGTGCCCGGAGTCGTAGTGGCAAGGGGTTCTGCTCGCATTGGCCGGCCAGATGCTGGTTGATGGGCTGCGGTACAGTGCTGTGTTGTGAAGGAGGAACTTGATCTCCTCTGGTCATGGCGGTTCTGGCCTCAGACGGCGGTACGTCTCGCGAGGCTCAGCGGTGGAGGAACTAGAGGAGTGGTGGCCATGGGCATGGCTTTTGGCGGATGGACTGGGCGGTGATGAGGTTGGAGGAGGCTGGTTGGCTTTGGCAGAGTGAATTTTTAGGGCAAATGAAGTGTGGCGTGAGGGTTACGAATTTTAGAATGAGGGGGAAAAGGTGAGTGGGAGGAAACATGTAGATTTTAGAAAAGAAATAGATAGCGTTTTTTTTTAAGCGCTGTTTTAGGGTAAGGAATAGATAGCGCTTTCTTGGGGAAATGCTATCTATTCCTTGCCCTAAGACAACGCTTCCTTAAAGAAACGCTATCTATTCCTATCCATCAACATTCAATAGCGCTTTCTTTAGGAAGCGCTGTCTTAGGATAAGGAATAGATGGCGCTTTCTCAAGGAAGCGCTACTAAATGTCTTCCGCCTCTCTTTTAATAGCGTTTCGGTTATAAACGCTATTAAAGGTGCGCTACTAAAAACCTTTTCTGTAGTAGTGAACTATGGAAACCAATTGGACAATGGCGCATGATCCCTTTGGGTAAAGGATATTATGAATTCAATTTCGCATCCTTAGAAGATCTACGTAGTGTTTGGACGGTTGGTTCATGGAATTTACAACCAGGCATGCTTAGACTCTATCAATGGAGTCCAGACTTTAATCCCAATCTTCAGAAACAAACTCATGTTCAATCGTGGGTTCGAACATACGATCTCCCTATGGAGTATTGGAGGCCGAAAATACTTTTTGAAATTGCAAATGGTATCGGCACTCCAATTGCTCTAGATGAATCAACAAAAAATAAAGTTTTTGGTCACTATGATAGAAGCCTAGTTGACATCGATCTATCTGGCCTAATCCCGAATGGTATTAGGGTGGAAAGAGATGCCCATGCATTCTATGTCACAATTGACTATGAAAAACTCCCCTCCTTTTGTTCATGTTGTCTTTCGATAGGTCATTCTATTGGGGAATGCAAGAGAAACAACAATAATGGTAATGAAACTCGAAAGGAGCAGCCTTTACATCAGAAAACAAGAACTGCATATGTTCCTAAACAGCCTATTGTCAAGAAATCAGATGTTGCAGCAGTGGATAATTCTGATCAAGTAATTGATGGCAAGGAAGATTCTGGTCATGATCCAGTTAATGGTGGGAAAGATGATCAAAATCATATTACGACTGATACTCCTGGAAGAATTCTAGAAAATGATAATGCAGTAGTGCAACATATAGTTAATGATGCAGTGGATAATCAGGTAATCCAAGAGGATGGTGTTGAGGATTCAATTTCAGAATATGATGAATCAATACATCCGGATTCACCTCAGGCAGATAGAGTTTTAACTGATCCTGGATTTCAGACTCCAATAGCAGGTTCAGGAAATATTGGAATTGGAGTGCAATCTATTAGTCATGTTCCTGACTCAATGGGAGGCATCGATAATAATATGCAGGTCAACTCAATCCCTCTCAGAATTAATGCAATTGTCCCTTCTCAGGTGGATATTCTACCTCATCAAGCTCAGCAGGATGTCAGGATTGTGTCCAAGTTCTGGAGTAATGGTATTGAGGATGAAGAGATTGATGTGGAAGAGGAATGTCTTGATGTTAATGAAGTTCATACCGAGCAAGGTAATTTTGAAGTATTTCTTTCAAAATCTCAAAAGAAAAAATTGAGGAAAAAATAGTTAGCTCTAGCAAAAACTGGTAAGCCAAAAGCCCGAAACAGGGCTGGACCTATTAATTTTGCATGATGAAGTTCCTTTTCTGGAATGTTAGAGGGATTGGCAACCTAGACACTAGGTTTGTTTTGAAGAAATTTCTGGTTTCTGATAAGCCTGATCTAATTTTCATTGCTAAGCCTTGGATTAGTATTGCTCAATTTCCTGACAGGTTTTGGACAAAATTCAATCTGAAAGTTTTTGCAGTTAATGATAGGAATACTCTTTTGCCTAATCTTTGGTGCATCTGCCATGAATCCCTGTATGCTAATGTTGTTGCTTGCTCTAATCAACAGGTCTCTTTCTCTTTAAAGATGGAATCTCAGGAAATCTTCATTTCAGCTATTTATGCTAGCACAAATTATCAAAA
>JAUPTC010000011.1:2311367-2436367 GCA_030762895.1 Sophora flavescens | reverse complement strand
TAGGGTTTTGGGTCAAAATTTGGGTTTTGGGTCTAAATTAAGATTTTGGGTCAAATTTATGGTTTTGGGTCTAAATTTGGGTTAGAAATAGGGTTTTGGGTAAAAATTTTGGTTTTGGGTCCAAATTTGGGTTTCGGGTTGAGTTAAAAAAAGGGTTTTGGGACAAAAATAGGGTTATAATTAGGGTTTTAGGTCTAAATTAGGGTTAGAATTAGGTTTTGGGTCAAATTTAGGATTTAGGATCAAAATTAAGGTTTAGGGTCAAAATTAGGGTTTAGGGTTTGGAGGGTTTGCATGATCATGGCTGCTCATGGCTTCGTTTGTCCCTACCCATGGCCCTTCCTTCAACCTCTAGCCCCTTCACCCCCGACTTCTTCTTCATCTCCTCCTTATCTACCTGCACAAAAGAAATCCTTTGCCCAGGCACTCTCTAACTCTTTCGACATCCCTATAAGTCAGTTGCCCAAGCCGCGACTGATAGGAGACAAGATCTCAATAAAAATTTCTGAAGAGGAATACAAGCTCGGATTAGAAAGTAGCAAAAACAGTTTACATGGTCGTTTGATTCTACAGAAAGGTAACCAGCCAATCAAGTTCCAAGACTTGAGAGACAAGCTATCAAAACTATGGAATCCAATTGGTCAATGGCGCATGATTCCTTTGGGTAAAGGATTTTATGAATTCAATTTCGCATCCTTAGAAGATCTGCGTAGTGTTTGGACTGTTGGTTCCTGGAATTTACAACCAGGCATGCTTAGGCTTTATCAATGGAGTCCGGATTTTAATCCGAATCTTCAGAAACAAACTCATGTCCAATCTTGGGTTCGAATTTATGATCTGCCTATGGAGTATTGGAGGCCAAAAATCCATTTTGAAATTGCAAATGGAATAGGCACTCCAATTGCTCTAGATGAATCCACAAAAAATAAAGTCTTTGGTCACTATGCCAGAATCCTAGTTGATATTGATCTTTCTGGCCCTATCCCAAATGGTATCAGGGTGGAAAGGGAAGCTCATGCCTTTTATGTTTCATTTGACTATGAAAAACTCCCTTCCTTTTGTTCATGTTGTCTTTCGATAGGGCATGCTGCTGGGGAATGCAAGAGAAACACTAACAGTGTTGAATCTCGAAAGGAACAACATTTATATCAGAAAACAAGAACTGCATACGTTCCTAAACAGCCTACTGTCAAGAAGTCAGATGCTGCAGATGTGATTATTTCTGATCACGTGATTGGTGGCAAGGAAGATTCTGGTCATGATCCAGTTAATGGTGGAAAGCATGCTCAAAACCATATTACGGTTGTTACTACTGGATGTATTCCAGAAAAGGATAATGCAGTAGTGCAACAGATTGCTATTGATGCAATGAATCCTCAAGGATTTCAGGAGGCCGGTGCCGAGAATTCTTCTGAATATGATGAATCAATACATCTGGATTCTCCCCAGGCAGCTAGAGTTTTAAATGATCCTGGATTTCAGACTCCAATTGATGGTGCAGAAAACATTGGAATTCGGGTGCAATCCATTAGTCATGTCTCTGAATCAATGGGAGGCATCGAAAACAATATTCAGGTCAACTCAATACCTCAGAGAATTAATGCAATTGTCCCTTCTCAAGTAGATATCCTTCCTCATCAAGCTCAGCAGGATGTCAGGATTGTGTCCAAATTTTGGAGCAATGGTATTGAGGAGGAAGAGACTGACGTGGAAGAGGAATGTCTTGATGCTAATGTAGTTCATCCAGAACAAGGTAAATTTGAAGTGTTCCTCTCTAAATCTCAAAAGAAAAAAATGAGGAAAAAACAGACAGCTCTTGCAAAAGCTGGTAAGCCAAAAGCCCGACTCAAGGCTGGACCTGTTTATTTTGCATGATGAAGTTCCTATTTTGGAATGTTAGAGGAATTGGCAACCTAGATACTAGGTTAGTTTTGAAGAAATTTCTGGTTTCTAATAAGCCTGAGCTAATCTTCATTGCTGAGCCTTGGATTAGCATTGCTCAATTCCCTGACAGGTTTTGGTCAAAACTCAATCTGAAAGTTTTTGCAGTTAATGATAGGAATCCTCTCTTGCCTAATCTTTGGTGTATTTGTCATGCATCCTTGCATCCGACTGTTATTGCTTGCTCTAATCAGCAGGTCTCTTTCTCCTTAAAGATGGAATCTCAGGAAGTTTTCATTTCAGCTATCTATGCTAGCACAAATTACCAGAAAAGAAGAGAGTTGTGGGCTGAACTGTTGGCACTTCAGCAAGTAAATGATGGCCCCTGGTGTTGCATTGGTGATTACAATGTGGTCCTTGGTGCTCATGAGCAAAGGGGTGGTTGCTTACCTTTGAGGATTGCTTCGGAGGAGTTTAAGCTATGTTTAGACAGTTGCAATCTCTCTCATATAATGACCCATGGTGCCCAATTCACTTGGTCTAATGGCAGAAGAGGTAATGCTTTAATAGAAAAAAGGCTTGATAGAGTGGTTTGCAATGATAAATGGATGAGCTTCTGGTCTAGTGTTGCTTGTTGCACACTCACAAGAAGCAAATCCGATCATTATCCCTTGCTTTTGTCATTGAAGAAAGAGGATAAGAACTTTAGTTCTTCTTTCAAATTCATGAAAATGTGGGCTTCAAATCCTGACTGCGCTAGTATAATTGAAGAGGTTTGGAATTCTGAGGTAACAGGATGTCCTATGTTCATATTATCTCAGAAATTAAAACTGTTGAAAGGGAGACTTAAAAGATGGAATAAAGATTCTTTTGGAAATGTGAACATCAAAGTTGATTCTGTTATGGCAAAGGTTGACAGCATTTAGCAAGCAATCAGTTCTACAGGAATGACTGATTTGCTGTTCGAGCAATAAAAGCAGGCCCAAACTGAACTGCAATATGCTTTGCATTGTCAAGAAGAATTCTGGAAAGAAAAATCCAGAATTGATTGGCACATTCAAGGGGATAGGAACACTGAATTCTTTCATAGGATCACCAAGATAAGGAATATCTCTAAGCAAATCTCCATGCTCAGAAAAGGTGATCAAGTTCTTTTTGCTGCATAGGATATAGAGGATCATATATTGAATTATTACACCGGGCTGTTTAGTTCTGAAAATCAATGCAGTAACAATGACTTAGTTGATAGAATTGTAACTCGGATGGTCTCTAGAGAGGACAATCTAATGTTAACCAACCTGCCCTCCCTTGAAGAGGTGAAAAATGTTGTGTTTTCCTTGAATGGCAGTGGTGCTCCGGGGCCTGATGGGTTTGGGGGTTTCTTCTTTCAAAATTATTGGGAAATTGTTCAACATGATGTTTGCAAAGCTGTCATTCAGTTTTTTGAGCAGGATTGGTTGCTGCCCAACCTAAATTCAAACTTGGTGGTACTAATCCCTAAAACTCAAGGTGCTGATAGAGTGGAGGACTTTAGGCCTATTGCCTTGGCTAACTTCCAGTTCAAAATCATAACTAAAGTCATTGTAGACAGGCTGGCTAAGGTAGCTCCTAAGATCATCTCTAAAAATCAAAAAGGAATCCTCCAAGGTAGGTATATTGCTGATTGTCTGTGCACTGCTTCAGAATGTGTAAATATGTTGGACAAAAGGGCTTTTGGTGGCAATATAGCCATGAAGATTGATGTCAAGAAGGCTTTTGACACCATGGATTGGAATTTCCTTTTGAAAGTTCTCCACTCTTTCGGTTTTGATGACAAGTTCTGTCAGTGGATAGAGACCATTCTGAAATCAGCCAAGCTCTCTATTGGTGTCAATGGCAAGTCAGTTGGATTTTTCTCATGTAAGAGGGGGGTTAGGCAGGGTGATCCCTTGTCTCCTCTTCTATTCTGTATTGCAGAAGATGTTTTGAGCAGGGCTATTTGCAAGTTAGTCCAAGAAGGAAAGCTCAACACAATGACTGGCCCTAGAGGATTCAGACCTTCTGGCCAAATGGTTAACCTTCAAAAGTCCAAGTTTTATGCAGGTAACATTTCGGTCAACAGAATGTCTTCCATTTCTAATGCCTTAGGTTTCACTGCTGGTAGGTTTCCCTTCACATATCTTGGTTTGCCTATGTTTAAAGGTAAGCCAAGGAAATCCTATTTGCAGTCCATAGCAGATAGGATCAAATCAAAACTAGCCACATGGAAAGTTTGTATGTTATCAATCATGGGAAGAGTTCAACTTGTCAAATCTGTTGTTATTAGTATGATGATGTATAGCTTCCAGGTTTACTCATGGCCTTCAAGCTTGTTGAAATCTATTGATGGCTGGCTGAGAAACTTCATCTGGTCTGGTAATACATATATCAAAAAGACTGTGACAGTTGCTTGGCATAAATTGTGCAAACCTGAGGCTGAGGGAGGTCTTGGAGTTAGATCTTTAAGAGCTATTAACAATGCTTCTATGTTTAAATTATGCCGGGACTTCATCACTTCATCTGAGTAGTGGGCCTGTCTTCTGCGAGCAAGAGTTATGAGGGAAAACTCAGTTGTTCAATACTCTATATCCTCTTCAATATGGACATGGATTAAACCTCATCTGAATTTAGTTCTTGAAAACTCTTCATGGTTGCTTGGTGATGGTTCTAACATAAACTTTTGGGATGATGTATGGTTATCTAAGCCCTTGAACTCCTTGCTATCTCTGCCAGCACACTTACACTCCTCTATAAATGCTAAGGTCAAGGACTTCCTGCATAATAACTCCTGGCTCATTCCAAGTATTATACTACATCACTGCCCAGCTATTGTTGAAGAACTCAAGCACATCAGTATCCCTTCATCCCCTTGTAAGGACACTCGTGTGTGGTACAGAAATGAATCGGTCTCTCTAACTTTGAAGGATGCTTTTCATTTCCTCAATAGCAATGGACAAGCTGTTTCTTGGGCCAAATTCCTTTGGAATAAATGTGTTCCTCCTTCCAAATCCTTCCTGGTTTGGAGGATCCTTCATAACCGTATGCCTACTGATGAAAATCTATGGGCCAACGGCTGCATGGTTGTATCTAGATGTAATTTATGTGGCTGTAGTTATGAAACCACTACTCATCTTTTCTTTCAATGCGCATTTGCTAAGGATTTATGGTCCTGGCTGAGCAACACAGTTAGCTTGACAATTGATTCTGACTCAATGCTTACTGTCTTATCAATCTGTGAGCATCAATGGAGCTCTCAAGTCAAGGATCTCCTGATTGCTGCCATAACCAGCACCATCAGGGCTATTTGGCATTGCAGGAATAAATCAAGGTTTGAAGACAGACTTATTCCCTTGCAAGTTGCCAAAAGCCTGATCCTTGCTAATGTTAGCCTGGCGGGTAACCTGAGTAAAGGCACATCTTCATCATCTTTACAGGAGTTTATGTTATTAAAGGCGTTTAGAGTCAGCTGCCATCTCAACCGAGCTCCCCAAATTATAGAAGTTATATGGCACCCTCCTCCCTGTTACTGGGTCAAGTACAATACTGATGGGGCAGCTAGAGGTGCTCCGGGTCCTTCTGCTTGTGGTGGCATTTTTCGTGATCATAGTGCTGCCACTCTTGGTTGCTTTGCAGACAACCTTGGTGTCATTACTGCTTTATATGCTGAGTTAATGGGTGCAGTCTTGGCAATTGAAATTGCTCATAAGAAAGGGTGGTCGTTAGGGCTAGAATGTGACTCAAAGCTAGTACTCTATGCAATATCCTCTCCTTCTATGGTTCCTTGGAAATTTAGGAATAGATGGAATAACTGCATGACCATTATAAAAGATAAGCGTTTTGGCTACTCTCATATTTTTCGTGAGGGCAATATTTGTGCAGATAAAATTGCCAATCATGGTCTGTCTATTCATGGATTCTTTTGGTGGGGTTTAATCCCTAGTTTCATTAGGGATGATTTTTGTAATAATAGGGTAGGACTCCCTAATTATCGTTTTAGGTGATTCCATGGTTTAGGTTGATGCCCCCCCATGCTCTTGTATTGATTTGTTTTCTTATTTTTGACTAAATTGGGGTGTGCTGCATATGATGGATAGTAGCTAAGGTGCCAACCTAGTTGCGATATTAGTCTCTATTGTGATGCCTTTGCACGCCTCCTTATCTTAAAAAAAAGGGTTTAGGGTTTGAATTATGGTTTTGGGTTAAAAATTGGGTTTTGGGTCAAAATTCGGGTTTTGAGTTAAAAAAAAGGGTTTTGCATCAAAAATAGGGTTTGAATTAGGGTTTTGAGTTAAAAATAAGGTTTCGGGTCAAAATTAGGGTTTTGAGTTTAAAATAGTGTTTTGGGTCAAAAATAGGGTTCAAATCAGGGTTTTAGATCAGAATTAGGGTATTGGGTCAATAGGCTTTGGGTTAAAATTAGGGTTATAGGATAAATTTATGGTTTACCGTCAAAATTAGGGTTTTGGGTTAAAATTAGGGTTTCGGGTCAAGATTAGGGTTCTGGGTCAAATTTAGGGTTTTGGGTCAAAATTAGGGTTTTGAGTATAAAAATAGGGTTTTGGGACAAAAATATGGTTAGGATTAGGGGCATGGGTCAAAAATAGGGTTAGAATTAGGGTTTTGGGTCTAAATTAGGGTTTTGGGTCAAATTTAGGGTTTTGGGTCTAAATTAGGGTTTTAGGTCAGAATTAGGGTTTTGGGTCAAAATTAGGGATTTGGGTTACAATTAGGGTTTTGGGTCAAAAATTCGGTTTTCGGTCCAAAATAGGGTTTTGGGTCAAAATTAGGGTTCAGGGTTTGAATAAGGGTTTTGACTAAAAAATATGGGTTTGGGTCTAAATTAGGGTAATAATTAGGGTTTTGGGTCAAAATTATGGCTTTTGGTTAAAATTAGGGTTCTGGGTCAAATTTAGGGATCTGGATTAAATTTAGGGTTTATGGTTAAAATTTAGGTTTTTGGTTTTGAAGTAGGGTTTTGAGTTGAAAATAGGGTTTTGGGACATAAATATGTTTAGAATTTGGGTTTTGGGTCTAAATTAGGGTTAGAATTAGGGGTTTGGGTCATAATTAGGGTTTTTGGTAATAATAAGGGTTTTGGGACTAAATAAGGGTTTTGGGTCAAAATTAGGGTTTTGGGTCAAATTTCTGGCTTTGGGTCTAAATTAGGGTTAGAAATAGGGTTTTGGGTCAAAATTGGGTTTTGGGTCCAAATTTGGGTTTCGGGTTGGGTTAGAAAAAAGGGTTTGGGGACAAAAATAGGGTTATGGTTTAGGGTTTTAGGTCTAAATTAGGGTTAGAATTAGGTTCTGGGTCAAATTTAGGGTTTAGGATCAAAATTAGGGTTTGGGGTTTGAATTATGGTTTTGGGTTTGAATTAGGGTTTTGAGTTTAAAATAGTGTTTTGGGTCAAAAATAGGGTTCGAATTAGGGTTTTGGATCACTATTAGAGTTTTGGGTTAATAGGCTTTGGGTTAAAATTAGGGTTCTGGGTCAAATTTAGGGTTCTGGGATAAATTTAGGGTTTACGGGTCAAGATTAGGGTTCTGGGTTAAATTTAGGGTGTTGGGTCAAAATTAGGGTTTAGGGTTTGAATTAGGGTTTTTAGTAAAAAATAGGGTTTTGGGACAAAAATAGGATTAGAATTAGGGGTATGGGTCTAAATTAGGGTTAGAATTAGGGGTTTGGGTCAAAATTAGGGTTTTCGGTCTAAATTAGGGTTTTGGGTCAAATTTTGGGTTTTGGGTCCAAATTTGGGTTTCGGGTTGAGTTAGAAAAAGGGTTTTGGGACAAAAATAGGGTTATAATTAGGGTTTTGGGTCTAAATTAGGTTTTGGGTCAAATTTAGGGTTTAGGATCAAAATTAGGGTTTAGGGTCAAAATTAGGGTTTATGGTTTGAATTATGGTTTTGGGTTAAAAATTGGGTTTTGGGTCAAAAATAGGGTTTTGGGTCAGAATTAGGGTTTTTGTCAAAAATAGGGCTTTGGGTTACAATTAGGGTTTTGGGTCAAAATTCGGGTTTTGAGTTAAAAAAAGGGTTTTGGGACAAAAATAGGGTTAGAATTATGGTTTTGTGTCTAAATTAGGGTTAGAATTAGGTTTTGGGTCAAATTTAGGGTTTAGGATCAAAATTAGGGATTACCGTTTGAATTTGGGTTTTGGTTAAAAATAGGGTTATGTCTAAATTAGGGTTTTAGGTCACAATTAGGGTTTTGGGTCAGAATTAGGGTTTTCGGTCAAAATTAATGCTTTGGGACAAAATTACGGTTAGGGGTTGAATTAGGGTTTTGAGTTAAAAATAGGGTTTTGAGTTAAAAATAAGGTTTTGGGTCGAAAATAGGGTTACAATTAGGGATTTGGGTTAAAATTAGGGTTTCTGGTCAAAATTGGGGTTGTGTCAAATTTAGGGTTTTGAGTTTAAAATAGGGTTTTGGGTCAAAAATTAGGGTTCGAATTAGGGTTTTGGATTAGAATTAGGGTTTTGGGTCCATAGGCTTTGGGTTAAAATTAGGATTCCGGGGTCAAATTTAGGGTTCTAGGTTAAATTTAGGGTTTTGGGTCAAAATTAGTGTTTTGGGTTTGAATTAGGGTTTTGAGTTTAAAATAGGTTTTTGGGACAAAAATAGGGTTAGAGTTAGGGTTTTGAGTTAAAATAGGTTTTGGGTCAAAAATTGGGTTAGAATTAGTGTTTTGGGTTAAAATTAGGGTTTCAGGGTCACAATTAGGGTTCTTGGTCAAGTTTAGGGTTTAGGGTCAAAATTAGGGTATAGGGTAAAAAATAAGGTTCGAATTAGGGTTTTGGATCAGAATTAGAGTTTTGGGTCAATAGGCTTTGGGTTAAAATTAGGGTTCTGGGTCAAATTTAGGGTTCTGGGATAAATTTAGGGTTTAAGGTCAAAATTTATGGTTTTGGGTTAAAATTAGGTTTTCGGGTCAAGATTAGGGTTCTGGGTTAAATTTAGGGTTTTGGGTCAAAATTAGGGTTTAGCGTTTGAATTAGGGTTTTGAGTAAAAAAAAATAGGGTTTTGGGACAAAAATAGGGTCAAAATTAGGGGTATGGGTCTAAATTAGGGTTAGAATTAGGGTTTGCGTCTAAATTAGGGTTTTGGGTCAAATTTAGGGTTTTGGGTCAAATTTAGGGTTTTGGGTCAAATTTAGGGTTTTGGGTCTAAATTAGGGTATTAGGTCAGAATTAGGGTTTTGAGTCTAAATTAGGGATTTGGGTTAAAATTAGGGTTTTGGGTCAAAATTAGGGTTGTGGTTAATTTGAATTAGGGTTTTTTCCTAAAAAATAGGGGTTTGGGTCTAAATTAGGGTTAGAATTAGGGTTTTGGGTCAAAATTAGGGCTTTTGGTTAAAATTAGGGTTCTGGGTCAAATTTAGGGTTTGAGATTAAATTTAGTGTTTAGGGTCAAAGTTTAGGTTTTTGGGTTTGAATTTGGGTTTTGAGTTAAAAATAGGCTTTTGGGTCCAAATTTGGGTTTAGGGTTTGAATTAGGGTTTTGAGTTAAAAATAGGGTTTGGGGACAAAAATAGGGTTAGAATTAAAGTTTTGGGTATAAATTTGGGTTTTGGTCCCAAATTAAGGTTTCGGGGTTGAGTTAAAAAAAAGGGTTTTGGGACAAAAATAGGGTTATAATTAGGGTTTTGGGTCTAAATTAGGGTTAGAATTAGGTTTTGGGTCAAATTTTGGTTTAAGGTTCAAAATTAGGGTTTAGGGTCAAAATTAGGGTTTAGGGTTTGAATTAGGGTTTTTAGTTTAAATTAGGCTTTTGGGTCAAAAATAGGGTTCGAAATAGGGAGTTGGATCGAAATTAGGGTTTTGGGTCAATAGGCTTTGGGTTAAAATTAGGGTTTGGGTTAAATTTACGGTTTAGGGTCAAAATTTAGGGTCTTGGGTTAAAATTAGGGTTTCGCTTCAAAATTAGGGTTCTTGGTTAAATTTAGGGTTTAGGGTCAAATTTTGGGTTTAGGGTTTTAAATAGGGTTTTGGGAGAACAATAGGGTTAGAATTAGGGTTTTGGGTCTAAATCAGGGTTAGCATTAGGGTTTTGGATCAAAAGTAAGGTTTCGGGTTTTGAGTTAAAAATAATGTTTTGGGACAAAAATAGGGTTAGAATTAGGGTTTTGTATTAGGATTTAGGGTCAAATTTAGGGTTTAGGGTTTTGAGTTAAAAATAGAGTTAGAATTAGGGTTTTGGGTTAAAAATAGGGTTTCGGGTCAAAATTAGGGTTCTAGGTCAAATTTAGGGTTTAGGGTTTGAATTAGGGTTTTGAGTAAAAAATAGGGGTTTGGGACAAAAATAGGGTTTTGGGTCAAAATTAAGGTTTTGGTTCTAAATTAGGGTTTTAGGTTAGAATTAGGGGATTAGGGTTATGGGTCAAAATCTCGGTTTTGGGTCAAAATTAGGGTTCAGGATTTGAATTAGGGTTTTGACTAAAAAATAGGGTTTTGGGTCTAAATTAGGGTTAGAATTAGGGCTTTGGGTCAAATTCAAGGTTCTAGTTTACATTTAGGGTTTAGGGTCAAAATTTAGGTTTTTGGGTTTGAATTAGGGTTTTGAGTTAAAAATAGGCTTTTGGGACATAAAAAGGGTTAGAATTAGGGTTTTGGGTCTAAATTAGGGTTAGAATTATGTTTTTAGGTCAAAATTTGGGTTTTGGGGCAAAAGAAACCCTTTGCTCAGGCACTCTCTAATTCCTTTGACATACCTATCAGTCAATTGCCCAAGCCGCGGTTGATAGGAGACTCAATTTCTATAAAGATTACTGAAGAGGAATACAAGATTGGATTAGAAAGTAGCAAGAACAGTTTACACGGTCGTTTAATCCTTCAGAACGGTAATCAACCAATTAAGTTTCAAGACTTAAGAGACAAGTTATCGAAACCACTACTACAGAAAAGGGCTTCGGTAGCGCCTTTTTTTTGCCTTCAGTAGCACTTCAAAGCGCTATCTATTCACCCGCTACTGAAGGTGGGAGGGATTCAATAGTGCTTAAAAAAGCGCTACTGAAAGTAGGAATAGGTAGCGCTTCCTTGAGAAAGCGCTGTCTAAAGTTGGTAATAAGACAATCTATTACATACTTTAGACAGCGCTTTCTCAAGGAAGCGCTGTCTATTTGTCACTTTAGGCAGCGTTTTTTCAAGAAAGCGCTACTGAAAGTAGGAATAGGTAGCGCTTCCTTGAGAAAACGCTGTCTAAAGTTCGTAATAAGGCAATCTATTACATACTTTAGACAGCGCTTTCTCTAGGAAGCGCTGTCTAAAGTTTGAAATAGATAGCGCTTTCTCAAGGAAGCGCTATCTATTTTTAACTTTAGGCAGCATTTTTTCAAGAAAACACTACCTATTCTCCCTTTTTTTTTAAAATTATTTACATTGTTTTTCTCTCACATGCACAAAACTAAGACATTAAACAGTTTATCCATCCCATTGCACTTAGCAAAACTCAACAAACCATACATTTACATACAAAAGCTTAAATACAATGTTTTTTTTCGATAAGCTAAAAGTATTGATTAAAGGGTATTAAATCGATCTTAAGATATTAAATCATTGTCTACAATTTATCAGTGACTTGAGTATAATTCATTACAAGAAAATATCAAAGTAGGACACGTACAAAATTTGCAATTCAGATAATAGTACAAGTCCTGAAGAAAACGTGCTGGTCAAACCTATGCTTGCTAATTATCTGAAATACTAGCATCCAAGTTAATCTCACAAAAGACAATTCCAAGTCCTACTTCCAAACGATCTCATTCACAAGAGATTCACAAAAATGGCATCTTAATCCATACAGTGAACGTAAAGTTGGAGACTGGGGAATTGAAAGGTCTGGATTGGATACCTACAAAATGTTAAGAATCCTTCTCATTCTTCTCATTTGGGGGATCACGATCAACTACAGCAAGCGGATCTTCTCCAGCTTCAGATGGGTGCTCAGATGGAGGAGGCTGCTCTTCATTTTCATTGTTCTCAGGGTGGAAATTGATGTTTGACCCTTGGTTTATCAGATAAAATGTTCCTTTGAACCCTATCAATTAAAACCTTCGGTGGAGGTTCCTCTCTCATCTGCTCATCATCATAATCATTGTTCACATAATAGCCAACACGAATAAATTCCTGACCCAGATAAGAGCAGGTCAACAGAAGCACTGTGACACCAATAATATCTTCTTCACGAATCTTTGATGGATCCGGTGGATCTACCTGTTATCAAAACAGTATACAAAAGTTAGATTCTATAAGCAATTGCTACACATAAGTCAAAAAGATTAGTATTCTTAAAGCTTGCCTGTAAAACAAAGCGATAGTTTCCAACGTTGACAGGACCAACAAGGACACTCTAATGGATGTGTGCACCATAAAATCGGCCCTTACGAAATTGTTCACCCTTCAACTGAAAGATCTTGATCCCTTTTTCCTCAATGCAACAATGTAAAACACTAGTCAATCTCAAATTTTTTGCTGCTCTATATGCTGTGCAAGTTCTTTCAAGGCCTGAAAAAGAAAAGGAAAGGATAACACATACAGTCATTTCGCTTTGCTAGAGGAAATATTCATCAATTTTGTTGATCTAGCCATCTTGGTGTCCTGAAGTGCATCTTCAAGTTTCTTGATTATCTGTTATATGTAGAAGTATCAGCAGAAAACCTCTAATCATTTTGCAATGCCTTGGTTTAACATAGAAGAATCATCATGAGAAAACTTACATTCTTGGTGTCTCCAAGAGCAGCTTCTAGACCATTAATTTTTTGAAATGCTAACGTACATGTCTCCTCAAGTGCTAGACTCATACTAAAGTCATTTTTGTTTTGTATGTCAACCTGCATTTCATTATGTTAAGCAAAGGTGCCCATACAATAGGTAGAATAAAGGTGAATAATTCCACACCTTTTTGGGCGTCAAGGAATCTTCTGAAACTGCATCACCATTTTCGCATTTACCATCGTTCTCTTCTCTCAAGGAAATGACCTGCAAGATTAAATGAAAATACAGAGACTAGTTGCGTTGAAAAGTTAAAGATGTCATTCACAATACTGCCAAACCTGAATCATGTCTAACAATTCTGGATTTTTCCAGGGCCCTCTATCACTCATCAGGTAACCTCCATAATCAGAACATGTGCAGTTATCACCCAGAAAAGTTGGCAAATTACTGTAAAATCAGACAATAAAATCTGGGAGCTTCATTAATTGTAGAACTAGAACCTCACAAACACATTCACTTGCAAGTAGTATAAATTCATAAAAAATGTATCTAATTGATACTATAAAAAAATTCATGGATAAACAAAGCAAAAGCCATTCTACCCCGGATCAATAGCTTCAAGCAGCACACTCAGATAATTATAACCCAACACCTGAAACAGCAATCTTCCAGGGTCAACAAAAATATGGCTCGAGAGTGATACAACCACAAAATATTGTGTTCAACCTCATAGTATCTGAGAATGGAATAAATGAAATTTCTACAATCCATACTTGAATTTTTGATACTGTTCGTACATCTAAGAATGTCTTCACGGCTTTCCACAGCATCCTGAACCCAGATCTGGCGTTAATAATAAAAAGCTGATTTAGAGTCTGCAAGAACATTAATGAATAGTAATTAACTGCATACAAAAGCTCATAAATCGATATTTTGAACTCATGCTCCTGCATCATGTTGTTGGATTATGAAGAACAGACACAGAAATCATGCCCTTGTCTAACATCAAGGTGGAATTGATGAAAAACAAACTTGATATTTGATAAATATTTTATATTTGAAACATGTTTTTACACAACAGATGTGAGAATACTGTTTGAGAGCCTCATCAAGTTACGAGTCTGATGTGCCACTGTTTGGAATGGTGGCATACTGTTTGAAAACTTAGACATGAGGCACTACCCAAAACAGAAGTCATTTTATGGGAAGGGGGAAGATATGTGTGCTAGTGATGAGGGTGATATGTGTGCTCTGAAAACACTTAGAAAGCACAAGATAGCTGCCACGAAGGAAGAGGGAAGGGAACTAAAGGTATACTTTTAAGTTTTAAAACCATGTTATGTTATTAATTGGAGGACACAAGTGGCACTGAGATCAAGTTCTCATGGTAAAAAGAAACATAATATAGTAACTCTTAACAACAAAGACCTTAGTGAAACATAGAATTACCTTGGGCAGAAGCTTCCCTGCTCCCAACACAAAACCTGCATCCGTATTACCAATCCCTGTAGCAAATTGACCAAATGCTCCAGCAGTACAAGTGTGAGAATCAGTACCTTAGAGAACCTGTAGGCAACAGAATTGGATTAACAAAGCAGGAACCTTGTGTTTCAGCATTTGAATACAATTCAGAGACAAAATCTGTTGTTGCTTCCACAAAATCAGATGTCTTATCATTACACATATTGGCTACAATAAAAAAGATATAAGATTATTTATACATATAATTTCAAATTATAAATTTTTTTAGGATGATAGATCATCATACTAATCTGAGGAAGAACTACTTGCATTCTTATTTTTATTTTGAAACTGTTGATCGAAATTCAATCTATTTGTACTGATAGATTGTAGTTTATCTACAGATTGTCTAACAAATTTGTCAAAATAACACAAAGAGGATGGATCTTATACAAGTTAGTTTGAGAACCTTAATGTGCAAAAGAACAAAGCAAAAATATACAAAAGAGCTAGGAGCTTACTCTATGGTTAAATGAGTATTGTTTGAAAGGGTGTTTGAATTTTGATGGCTGCAGATTCTTGAATCTCCCTCTGGCACTGAGGAGCATCATTCCTCCTAGTTTTAACAGGTTGAAATTCTTCTGAGTTTTCTTTACCTTGATAGGCAGATGGTGGAACCTCGGTGAGCCTAACAACCTGAGCTCCAGCAGCAGCTGAAGCAATGGTCACTGTTAAAGCATGCTTGCTCTTCTCTTCCTCTGCTTCATTTAATGTTGTTTCTTTTGATGGTGGTGGTGGGGCTGTAATTGAAGGTAACCTCTTGGTCTTTGACATCCATTTCCTTCTTTTCTCCTTCTACAAACAAGTTTATGTCTCATGAGAAACATAATCTTACCAAAAGAGTTAGTTTAAAAAGGCACAAGACTTTACCTTCTCTTGTGTGGAATGTGTGCTCCATACAAAGAGCCTCTTCACTAGACTAAACCAGCTCTTCTTCTTAGCCATTTAACAATATCACATAGGTCAGCTTCAATGTCTGTGATCTAAAATTTTACCTATAAAAATTCTCTTATACACAAGATATCTTGGTTTTGGGTTACACATCAATTGGTTGGCAACTAAGCAATGGTTTAAGTAATGGGATAGTACAAAGTCAAACATTAGACTTGTCTAAATAGAAGGAACAACTTGCAGAACTTGTCATAGAATTATACTCTTATTGGCACAAGTAGTCATAGAATAGGCCAAATAAATGTACATGAATCAGAACTTTGATTTCAGTGTAAATTGAACATTAATGCACAAAATTTAATAATAGATAGTTGAAAAAGAAAAAAATGGATGAATGCTATGAAGATTTGGAGTGAGATCCAAGTTAATTACTTACCCATTTTTTGGAATCATGTAAATTGGTTAAAAAGGACAAGAGCCACCGTTTCACATAAGAGCTCGGTGCTTGGGAAAAAGCTCAGTGCTGCAACCACAACATACTCTCACGGAAGGTCTTCCTCATGGTAACACACAATGTCGATTTCTTCGTACCCAACATAGATTCCTGCAATGCTTCACCCACTTCCACATCAGTAGGCAATATAACAGACACTGGCTCAGGTATCAACTCCCTCTTATCCTTAACAAAAGCAACCAAACTAGGCTGGTCAAGCTGCTCCTTAGGAACCCAAAACTTAACAAGCCTCTGAACCATGCCAAAAAAAAACATTATCAAGCAAAATTCATCAACATAAAAAATTAAACAAATTTAAAAAATATGAAAAATTCATTCAATTCTAAAGGGGGAAAAACAAATTACAATAACCTAAATTAATCAATAAGGATTCAAATAACCTAAATTAATCAGTGAATTAAGCACTAATCGAGTGTAAACTCGAAGAAAAAGCGATTAGAATCGAGAAATGAGAGTTGTTACCTCAATGTTTCGATCACGGGGCTTGAGGGGTTGAGAATCGGAGGGTGAATCGATTTCCATGTTATCAGCCATGAAAAAGGGCCAGGACCGAGAGAGGAAGCAACAAACAGAGCTAGAACCGAACCCAGAGGCTTCGCTCCTCAGGTATCAGCTCAGGAAAATGTTGAGACCAGAACCAGAACCGGACGGTGGCTGTGCCCGGAGTCGGAGCGGCAAGGGGTTCTGCTCGCATTGGCCGGCCAGATGCCGGTTGATGGGCTGCGGTACAGTGCTGTGTTGTGAAAGAGGAACTGGATCTCCTCTGGTCATGGCGGTTCTGGCCTCAGATGGCGGTACGTCTCGCGAGGCTCAGCGGTGGAGGAACTAGAGGAGTGGTGGCCATGGGCATGGCTTTTGGCGGATGGACTGGGCGGTGACGAGGTTGGAGGAGGCTGGATGGCTTTGGCAGAGTGAATTTTTAGGGCAAATGGAGTGTGGCGCGAGGGTTACGAATTTTAGAATGAGGGGGAAAAGGTGAGTGGGAGGAAACATGTAGATTTTAGAAAAGAAATAGATAGCGTTTTTTTAAGCGCTGTTTTAGGGTAAGGAATAGATAGCGCTTTCTTGGGGAAATGCTGTCTATTCCTTGCCCTAAGACAACGCTTCCTTAAAGAAACGCTATCTATTCATATCCATCAACATTCAATAGCGCTTTCTTTAGGAAGCGCTGTCTTAGGATAAGGAATAGATGGCGCTTTCTCAAGGAAGCGCTACTAAATGTCTTCCGCCTCTCTTTTAATAGCGTTTCGGTTATAAACGCTATTAAAGGTGCGCTACTAAAAACCTTTTCTGTAGTAGTGAACTATGGAAACCCATTGGACAATGGCGCATGATCCCTTTGGGTAAAGGATATTATGAATTCAATTTCGCATCCTTAGAAGATCTACGTAGTGTTTGGACGGTTGGTTCATGGAATTTACAACCAGGCATGCTTAGACTCTATCAATGGAGTCCAGACTTTAATCCCAATCTTCAGAAACAAACTCATGTTCTATCGTGGGTTCGAACATACGATCTCCCTATGGAGTATTGGAGGCCGAAAATACTTTTTGAAATTTCAAATGGTATAGGCACTCCAATTGCTCTAGATGAATCAACAAAAAATAAAGTTTTTGGTCACTATGCTAGAAGCCTAGTTGACATCGATCTATCTGGCCTAATCCCGAATGGTATTAGGGTGGAAAGAGATGCCCATGCATTCTATGTCACAATTGACTATGAAAAACTCCCCTCCTTTTGTTCATGTTATCTTTTGATAGGTCATTCTATTGGGGAATGCATGAGAAACAACAATAATGGTAATGAAACTCGAAAGGAGCAGCCTTTACATCAGAAAACAAGAACTGCATATGTTCCTAAACAACCTATTATCAAGAAATCAGATGTTGCAGCAGTGGATAATTCTGATCAAGTAATTGATGGCAAGGAAGATTCTGGTCATGATCCAGTTAATGGTGGGAAAGATGATCAAAATCATATTACGGCTGATACTCCTGGAAGAATTCTAGAAAATGATAATGCAGTAGTGCAACAGATAGTTAATGATGCAGTGGATAATCAGGTAATCCAAGAGGATGGTGTTGAGGATTCAATTTCAGAATATGATGAATCAATACATCCGGATTCACCTCAGGCAGATAGAGTTTTAACTGATCCTGGATTTCAGACTCCAATAGCAGGTTCAGGAAATATTGGAATTGGAGTGCAATCTATTAGTCATGTTCCTGACTCAATGGGAGGCATCGATATTAATATGCAGGTCAACTCAATCCCTCTGAGAATTAATGCAATTGTCCCTTCTCAGGTGGATATTCTACCTCATCAAGCTCAGCAAGATGTCAGGATTGTGTCCAAGTTCTGGAGTAATGGTATTGAGGATGAAGAGATTGATGTGGAAGAGGAATGTCTTGATCTTAATGAAGTTCATACCGAGCAAGGTAATTTCGAAGTCTTTCTTTCAAAATCTCAAAAGAAAAAATTGAGGAAAAAACAGTTAGCTCTAGCAAAAACTGGTAAGCCAAAAGTCCGAAACAGGGCTGGACCTGTTAATTTTGCATGATGAAGTTCCTTTTCTGGAATGTTAGAGGGATTGGCAACCTAGACATTAGGTTAGTTTTGAAGAAATTTCTGGTTTCTGATAAGCCTGATCTAATTTTCATTGCTGAGCCTTGGATTAGTATTGCTCAATTTCCTGACAGGTTTTGGACAAATTCAATCTGAAAGTTTTTGCAGTTAATGATAGGAATACTCTTTTGCCTAATCTTTGGTGCATCTGCCATGAATCCCTGCATGCTACTGTTGTTGCTTGCTCTAATCAACAGGTCTCTTTCTCTTTAAAGATGGAATCTCAGGAAATCTTCATTTCAGCTATTTATGCTAGCACAAATTATCAAAACAGAAGAGAGTTATGGGCTGAACTGATAGCATTACAGCAAGTTAATGATGGCCCCTGGTGTTTCATTGGCGATTATAATGTGGTTCTTGGTGCTCATGAGTAAAGGGGTGGTTGCTTACCTTTGAGGATTGCTTCGAAGGAGTTTAAGCTTTGGACAGACAGTTGTCATCTCTCTCATATTATGACCCGTGGTGCACAATTTTCTTGGTCTAATGGTAGAAGAGGTAATGCTTTAATAGAGAAAAGGCTTGATAGAGTGGTTTGCAATGACAAATGGTTGAGCTTCTGGTCTAGTGTTGCTTGCTGCATACTCCCTAGAAGTAAATCTGATAACTATCCCTTGCTTTTATCAATGAAGAAGGAAGTTAAAAACTTTAGTTCTTCTTTTAAATTTATGAAGATGTGGGCTTTAAATCCGGATTGCTCTAGAATAATTGAAGAGGTATGGAATTCTGAGGTAGCAGGATGTGCTTTGTTCATTCTCTCTCAGAAACTAAAGCTGTTGAAAGGGAGACTCAAAAGCTGGAATAAAGATAC
The DNA here is from genome assembly GCA_030762895.1 of Sophora flavescens. Taxonomy (NCBI): domain Eukaryota; kingdom Viridiplantae; phylum Streptophyta; class Magnoliopsida; order Fabales; family Fabaceae; genus Sophora; species Sophora flavescens. The sequence goes on along the minus strand of JAUPTC010000011.1, from coordinate 2,417,396 downwards.
TTTCGGAGATGTTAACTCTAAAGTGGATTCTGCTATGGCAAAGGTTGATAAAATTCAACAAATAATCAGTTCAACAGGAATGACTAATATGCTGTTTGAGCAAGAAAAACAGGCTCAAACTGAGTTGCAATATGCTTTGCACTGTCAAGAAGAATTCTGGAAAGAAAAATCCAGAATTGATTGGCATATTCAAGGTGATAGGAACACCGAATTCTTTCATAAGATCACCAAGATACGGAATGTCTCAAAGCAAATCTCCCTGATCAAAAAGTATGATCAAGTTCTATACGATGCAAAGGATATAGAGGAACATATATTGAGTTATTATATTGAGTTGTTCTGTTCTAAAAATCAATGCAGGGAAAATGATTTAGTTGACAGAATTTTAACTCCAATGGTCTCTAGAGAGGACAACCTAATGTTAACCAACTTGCCCTCCCTTGAAGAAGTGAAAAATGCAGTGTTTTCCTTGAATGGTAGTGGTGCTCCAGGGCCTGATGGTTTTGGTGGTTTTTTCTTCCAAAATTATTGGGGAATTGTTCAACATGATGTATGCAGAGCTGTCATTCAGTTTTTTGAGCAGGGTTGGTTGCTGCCCAACCTAAACTCAAACCTGGTGGTTCTAATTCCAAAAACACAAGGTGCTAACAGAGTTGGGGATTTTAGGCCTATTGCCTTGGCTAACTTCCAGTTCAAAATTATCACTAAAGTTATAGCAGACAGGCTGGCTAAGGTAGCATAAAAGATTATCTCTGATAATCAAAAAGGTTTCATTCAAGGAAGGTATATTAATGACTGTCTCTGTACTGCTTCAGAATGTGTTAATATGCTGGACAAATGGGCTTTTGGTGGCAATATAGCCTTGAATATTGATGTCAAGAAGGCTTTTGACACCATGGATTGGAAATTCCTATTGAAGGTTCTCCATTCTTTTGGTTATGATGCTAAGTTCTGTCAATGGATAGATACCATTCTCAAATCAGCTAAGCTATTTATTGGTGTCAATGGCAAGTCAGTTGGATTTTTCTCTTGTAAGAGGGGTGTTAGGCAGGGTGATCCCTTGTCCCCTCTTTTGTTCTGTATTGCAGAAGATGTATTGAGCAGGGCTATTTGCAAGTTAGTTCAAGATGGAAAGCTCAACACAATGGCTGGCCCTAGAGGCTTCAGATCTCCTAGTCACATCTTGTATGCCGATGATATTCTCATCTTCTGCAGAGCCTCCAATCAGAATTTGTCCAATCTAATGTCTCTCTTTAAGGAGTATGGGGAAGCTTCTGGTCAAATGGTTAACCTTCACAAGTCCAAGTTCTATGCAGGTAACATTTCGGCTAATATAATGTCTACCATTGCTAATACCTTAGGATTCACTGCTGGTAGGTTTCCTTTCACATATCTTGGGTTGCTTATGTTTAAAGGTAAGCCAAGGAAATCCCATTTGCAATCCATAGCAGATTGGATCAAATCAAAATTAGCCACATGGAAAGGTTGTTTGTTGTCAATCATAGGAAGAGTTCAACTTGTCAAATCGGTGGTTATTGGTATGATGATGTATAGCTTCCAGGTTTACTCATGGCCTATAAGCTTGCTGAAATTAGTTGATAGGTGGCTGAGGAACTTTATCTGGTAGATATCAAGAAAACAGTGACAGTTGCTTGGCATAAATTGTGCAAACCTGAGGCTGAGGGAGGTCTTGGAGTCAAATCTTTAAGAGCTGTTAACAATGCTTCTATGCTAAAATTGTGCTAGGATTTCATCTCTTCCTCTGAGCAGTGGGCTAGTCTTTTAAGAGCTAGAGTTTTGAGGAATAATTCAGTTGTGCAATATTCTATCTCTTCTTCAATTTGGACAGGAATCAAATCTCACTTGAATCCAGTTCTTGAAAACTCTTCATGGTTGCTTGGAGATGGTTCGGAGATAAACTTTTGGAATGATGTATGGTTATCTAAGCCTTTGAACTCTTTGTTATCTTTACCCGCACACTTACATTCTTCCTTAAATGCAAAGGTTAAAGATTTCCTGCACAATAACTCTTGGTTCATACCAAGTACTATTCTCCAAAATTGTCCAGCTATAGCTGAAGAGCTTAAGCATATCAACATTCCTTCCTTTCCTAGTAAAGACATTCGTGTGTGGTGCAGAAATAAATCGGGCTCTCTAACTCTGAAGGATGCTTTTCAGTTTCTTAATAGCAATGGCCAAGCTGTTCCTTGGGCCAACTTCCTCTGTAATAAATGTGTTCCTCCTTCCAAGTCTTTCCTGGTTTGGAGAATCCTGCATAACCGCATGCCTACTGATGAAAACCTTTGGTCCAACGACTGCATTGTTGTCTCTAGATGTAATTTATGTGGTTGTAATTATGAAACAACTGATCATCTTTTTCTTCAATGCGCCTTTGCTAAGGATTTATGGTCTTGGCTGAGCAACACAGTTAGCATGGCAATTGATACTTCTTCAATGCTTTCTGTTTTCTCAATCTGTGATCATCGATGGAGCTCTCAAGTTAAGGATCTTCTGATTGCTGCCATAACTAGCATCATCTGGGCAATTTGGCATTGCAGAAATAAATCCAGGTTCGAAGACAGGTTTATTCCTTTGCAAGTTGCTAAAAATATTATCCTTGCTAATGTTAGCCTTGTGGGTAACCTGAGTAAAGGTACAACTTCATCATCTATACAGGACTTTATGTTATTAAAGGCTTTTAGGGTCATCTGTCATCCCAACCGAGCTCCTCAAATCATAGAAGTCATATGGCATCCTCTTCCCTGTTATTGGGTCAAGTGCAACATTGATGGGGCAGCTAAAGGTGCACCGGGTCCTTCTGCTTGTGGTGGCATTTTTCGTGATCATAGTGCTGCCACTCTTGGTTGCTTTGCAGCCAACCTTGGAGTCACTTATGCTTTTTATGCTGAGCTAATGGGAGCAATCATGGCAATTGAAATTGCCCATAAGAAAGGATGGTCGTTATGGCTTGAATGTGACTCAAAGCTTGTCATCTCTGCAATCTCTTCTCCCTCCATGGTTCCTTGGAAACTTAGGAACAGATGGAATAATTGCATGGCCATTACTAAGGAAATGCGTTTTGGTTACTCTCATATTTTTCATGAAGGCAATAACTGTGCAGATAAAATTGCCAATCACGGACTTTCTATTCATGGATTCTTTTGGTGGGATTTAATCCCTAGTTTTGTTAGGGATGATTTTTATAATAATAGGGTAGGACTCCCTAATTTTCGTTTTAGGTGATTCCATGGGTAAGGTTCATGTCCCCCCATGCTCTTGTATTGTTTTTGTTTCCTTTTTTTTAATAAATTGGGGTGTGCTTCATATGATAGATAGTGGCTAAGGTGCCAACCTAGTTGGGATGTTAGTCTCTATTGTGATGCCTTTGCATGCCTCCTGTGCCTAAAAAAAAAGGGTTTCTGGTTTTGAGTTAAAAAAAGTGTTTTGGGACCAAAATAGGGTTAGAATTAGGGTTTTGGATCTAAATTAGGGTTAGAATTAGGTTTTGGGTCAAATTTAGGGTTTAGGATCAAAATTAGGGTTTCGGGTCAAAATTAGGGTTTAGGGTTTGAATTAGGGGTTTGGGGTCTAAATTAGGGTTTTAGATGACAATTAGGGTTTTGGGTAAGAATTAGGGTTTTTGGTCAAAATTATGGCTTTTGGTCAAAATTAGGGTTTAGGGTTGAGTTAAAAAGAGGGTTTTGGGTAAAAAATAGGGTTAGCATTACGGATTTGGGTTAAAATTAGGGTTTCGGGTCAAAATTATGGTCCTGGGTCAAATTTAGGGTTTAGGGTTTGAATTAGGATTTTGAGTGTAAATTAGGGTTTTGGGTCAAAAATAGGGTTTGAATTAGGGTTTTGGGTTAAAATTGGGATTTCGGGTCAAATTAGGGTTCTGGGTCAATTTTAGGGTTTAGGGTCAAAATTAGAGTTTATGGTTTGAATTAGGGTTTTGATTTTAAAATAGGTTTTTGGGTCTAAAATAGGGTGCGAAATAGGATTTTGGATCAGAATTAGGGTTTTGGGTCAATAGGCTTTGGGTTAAAATTATGGTTCTGGGTCAAATTTATGGTTTTGGGTTAAATTTAGGGTTTAGGGTCAAAATTTAGGGTTTTGGTTTAAAATTAGGGTTTCGGGTAAAAATTAGGGTTCCGGGTTAAATTTAAGGTTTAGGTACAAATTTTGGGTTTAGTGTTTGAATTATGGTTGAAATAAAAATACGGTTTTGGAAAAAAAATAGGGTTAGAATTAGGGTTTTGGGTTAGGATTTAGGGTCAAATTTAGGGTTTAGGGTTTGAATTAGGGTTTTGAGTTAAAATTAGAGTTAGAATTAGAGTTTTGGGTTAAAATTTGGTTTTCGGGTCAAAATTTGTGTACTGGGATACATTTAGGGTTTAGGGTGAAATTTTTGGTTTCGGGTTTGAATTAGGGTTTTGAGTAAATAATAGGGTTTCGGGACAAAAATAGGGTTAGAATTATGATTTAGGGTCAACTTTAGGTTTTAGGTTTTGAATTAGGGTTTTGAGTTAAAAATAGAGTTAGAATTAGGGTTTTGGGTTAAAATTTGGGTTTCCGTCAAAATTAGTGTTCTGGGTTACATTTCGGGTTTAGGGTGAAATTTTGGGTTTCGGTTTTGAATTAGGGTTTTGAGTAAAAAATAGGGTTTTGGGACAAAAATAGGGGTAGAATTAGGGGTATGGGTCTAAATTTGGGTAGAATTAGGGTTTTGGGTCAAAATTAGGGTTTTTGGTCTAAATTATGGTTTTGGATCAAATTTAGGGTTTTGGGTCAAAATTATGGTTTTGGATCAAATTTAGGGTTTTGGGTCAAAATTAGGGTTCAGGGTTTGAATTAGGGTTTTGACTAAAAAATAGGGGTTTGGGTGTAAATTAGGGTTAGAATAAGGGTTTTGGGTCAAAATTAGGGTTCTGGATTAAATTTAGGGTTTAGGGTCAAAATTTAGGTTTTTGGTTTTGAATTAGGGTTTTGAGTTAAAAATAGGGTTTTGGGACATAAATAGGGCTAGAATTAGGGTTTTGGGTCTAAATTGGGGTTAGAATTAGGGTTTTGGGTCAAATTTTGGGTTTTGGGTAAAAATAAGGGTTTTGAGTTAAAAATAGGGTTTGGGGTCCAAAATAGGGTTAGAATTAGGGTTTTTGGTCAAAATTCGGGTTAGAAATAGGGTTTTGGGACAAAAATAGGGTTATCATTATGGTTTCGGGTCTAAATTCGGGTTAGAATTAGGTTTTGGGTCAAATTTAGGGTTTAGGATCAAAATTAGGGTTTAGGGTTTGAATTATGGTTTTGGGTTAAAAATTGGGTTTTGGGGTAAAAGAGAGTTTTGGGACAAAAATAGGGTTAGAATTAGGGTTCTGTGTCTAAATTAGGGTTAGAATTAGGTTTTGGGTCAAATTTAGGGTTTATGATCAAAATTAGGGTTTAGGGTCAAATTAGGGTTTAGCGTTTGAATTAGGGTTTTTGATTAAAAATTGGGTTATGTGTCTAAATTAGAGTTTTAGGTCACAATTAGGGTTTTGGGTCAGAATTAGGGTTTTCGGTCAAAATTAGGGCTTTGGGACAAAACTACGGTTTAGGGTTTGAATTAGGGTTTTAAGTTCAAAATAGGGTTTTGTGTCAAAAATAGGGTTAGAATTAGGGATTTGGGTTAAAATCATGGTTTCGGGTCAAAATTAGGGTTCTGGGTCAAATTTAGGGTTTAGGGTTTGAATTAGGGTTTTGAGTTTAAAATAGGGTTTTGGGTCAAAAATAGGGTTCGAATTAGTGTTTTGGGTTAAAATTAGGGTTTCGGGTCCAAATTAGGGTTGGACAAACCTCTGGTTGGAGTGTGACTCTGCAATGGTGATTCATGCTTTCTCCAACCCAGAGGCAGTTCCTTGGAAGCTCAGGGTTCTTTGGAAAAATTGTTTGGTCCTGACTACTAGTTTCAATTTTTGAATTACTCATTTTTAGAGAAGCTAACCATTGTGCTGATAAGCTGGCTAACTTTGGTGTCTTCTAAATGTTTTACCTGGTGGAATTTGATTCCTAGCTTTATTAGGTATGACTTTTTCTGTAATAGGGTGGGTCTACCCAACTATAGGTTCAAATAATTCTTTTGTTTCCTCGCATGGGTTTTGGTTTGGTCCCCCCATGCTCTTGTACTCCTTTTCTTTTCCTTTCTTTTAATAATATTTTGGCGTGCTGCAGATGATTGGTAGTGGTTTTGGTGCCAACATAGTTGGGATGACCCTCCACTCTGATGATGCTTTGCATGCCATTTTGATTACAAAAAAAAATTTAGGGTTTAGGGTCAAAATTAGGGTTTAGGGTTTGAATTAGGGTTTTGAGTACAAAATAGGGTTTTGGGTCAAAAATAGGGTTCGAAATAGGGTTTTGGATCAGAATTAGGGTTTTGGGTCAATAGGATTTGGGTTAAAATTAGGGTTCTGGGTCAAATTTACGGTTCTGGGTTAAATTTAGGGTCAAAATTTAGGGTTTTGGGTTAAATTTAGGGTTTCGGGTCAAAATTAGGGTTCTGGGTTAAATTTAGGGTTTAGGGTCAAAATTTCGGTTTAGGGTTTGAATTAGGGTTTTGAGTTAAAATTAGGGTTAGGATTAGGGTTTTGGGTCTAAATTAGGGTTAGGATTAGGGTTTTGGGTCAAAATTTGGGTTTTGGGTCAAAATTAAGGTTTTGGGTTTTGAGTTTAAAAAAGGGTTTTGTGTAAAAAATAGGGTAAGAATTAGGGTTTTGGGTCTAAATTTGTGTTAGAATTAGGTTTTGGGTCAAATTTAGGGTTTAGGATCAAAATAAGGGTTTAGGGTCAAAATTAAGGTTTAGGGTTAAAAATAGGGTATTGGGTCAAAATTAGGGTTCTGGGTCAGAATTAGGGTTTTCGGTCAAAATTAGGGTTTAGGGTTTCAATTAGGGTTTTGAGTTCAAAATAGGGTTTTGGCTCAAAAATAGGGTTAGAATTAGGGATTTGGGTTAAAATTAGGGTTTCGGGTCAAAATTAAGGTTCTGGGTTAAATTTAGGGTTTAGGGTCAAAATTTGGGTTTAGGGTTTGAATTAGGGTTTTGTGTAAAAATTAGGGTTTTGGGAGAAAAATAGGGTTAGAATTAGGGGTTTAGGTCTAAATTAGGGTTAGAATTAGGGTTTTGGGTCGAAATTAGGGTTTTGGGACAAATTTAGGGGTTTGGGTCTAAATTAGGGTTTTAGGTCATAATTAGGGTTTTGGGTCAAAATTAGGGATTTGGGTTAAAATTAGGGTTTTGGAACAAAATTTCAGTTTAGGGTCCAAATTAGGGTTTTGGGTCAAAATTAGGGTTCGGGGTTTGAATTAGGGTTTTTACTAAAAATAAGGTTTGGGGTCTAAATATGGGTTAGAATTAGGGTTTTTGGTCAAAATTAGGGCATTTGGTTAAAATTAGGGTTCTCGGTCAAATTTAGGGTTCTGGGTTAAATTTAGTGTTTAGGGTCAAAATTTAGGTTTTTGGGTTTGAATTAGGGTTTTGAGGTGAAAATAGGGTTTAGGGACATAAATAGGGTTAGAATTAGGGTATTGGGACAAATTAGGGTTAGAGTTAGGTTTTGGATCAAATTTATGGTTTAGGGTCAAAATTAGGGTTTAGGGTAAAAATTAGTGTTTAGGGTTTGAATTAGGGTTTTGGGTTAAAAATAGGGTTTTGGGTCTAAATTTTGGTGTTGGGTTGCAGTTAGGGTTTTTGGTCAGAATTAGGGTTTTCAGTAAAAATTAGGGCTTTGGGTCAAAATTAGGGTTTAGGGTTTGAATTAGGGTTTTGGGTCAAAAATAGGGTTCGAGTTAGGATTTAGGTTTTGAATTAGGGTTTTGGTTCAAAATTAGGGCTTTGGGTCTAAATTAGGGTTTTGGCTCAAAATTACGGTTGTGGGTCAAAATTAGGGTTTTGGGTCAGAATTAGGGATTTGGGTTAAAATTAGGGTTTTGGGTCAAAATTAGGGTTCAGGGTTTGAATTAGGGTTTTGAGTAAAAAATAGGGTTTAGGATCAAAATTAGGGTTTAGGGTCAAAATTAGGCTTTACGGTTTGAATTAGGGTTTTGCATTAAAAATAGGGTTTTGGGACAGAATTAGTACTTTGGGGTATAATTAGGGTTTTGGGTAAAAATTTCGGGTTTGGGTCAGAATTAGGGTTTTGGGTCAAAATTAGGGTTTTATGGTTTGAATTAAGGTTGAGTAAAAAAAGGGTTTTGGGTTTAAATTAGGGTTAGAATTTGGGTTTTGGGTCAGAATTAGGGCTTAGGATCAAAATTGAGGTATAGGGTTTGAATTAGGGTTTTGGGTTAAAAATAGGTTTTGGGTCAAAATTAGGGCTTTGGGTAATAATTAGGGTTTTGGGTCAAAATTTTGATTTTGGGTCCAAATTAGGGTTTTACGTCAAAATTAGGGTTTAGGGTTTGAATTAGGGTTTTGGGTAAAAAATAGGGTTTTGGGTCTTAATTAGGCCTTTGGATTGAAATTAGTATTGTGGGTCAAAATTAGGCCTTTGGGTGAGATTAGGGTTTTGGGTCAAATTTAGGGTTCTGGGTTACATTTAGGGTTTTGTGTTAAAATTTGGGTTCTGGGTCAAATTTAGGGTTTAGGATCAAAATTAGGGTTTAGGGTTTGAATTAGGGTTTTGGGTTAAAAATAAGATTTTGGGTCTAAATTAGGGTTTTGGGTTAAAAATAGGGTTTTGGGACAGAATTAGGGTTTTCTGTCAAAGTTAGGGCTTTGGGTCAAAATTAGGGTTTAGGGTTTTGAGTTAAAAATAGGCTTTGTGGTCAAAAATAGGGTTAGAATTAGGGATTTGGTTTAAAATTAGGGTTTCGTGTCTAAATTAGGGTTCTGGGTTAAATTTAGGGTTTAGGGTCAAAATTTGGGTTTAGGGTTTGAATTAGGGTTTGAGTTAAAAATAGGGTTTTGGGACTAAAATAGTGTCCGAATTAGGGTTTTGGGAATAAATTAGGGTTAGAATTAGGGTTTTGGGTCAAGGTTTTGTCTAAAAAAGGTTTTTTGGACAAAAATAGGGTTAGAATTAGGGTTTTGAGTCTAAATTAGGGTTAGAATTAGGGTTCTGGGTCAAATTTAGGGTTTAGGTTTTGAATTCAGGTTTTGGGTCAAAAATAGGGTTCGAGTTAGGATTTAGGTTTTGAATTAGGGTTTTGGTTCAAAATTAGGGCTTTGGGTCTAAATTAGGGTTTTGGCTCAGAATTAGGGTTGTGGGTCAAAATTAGGGTTTTTTTGTCAGAATTAGGGATTTCGGTTAAAATTAGGGTTTTAAATTAGGGTTCAGGGTTTGAATTATGGTTTTGAGTAAAAAATAGGGTTTAGGATCAAAATTAGGGTTTATGGTCAAAATTAGGGTTTATGGTTTGAATTAGGGTTTTGCGTTAAAAATAGGGCTTTGGGTCAAAATTAGTGCTTTGGTTTATAATTAGGGTTTTGGGTCAAAATTTCGGTTTGGGTCAGAATTAGGGTTTTGGGTCAAAATTAGGGTTTAGGGTTTGAATTAAGGTTGAGTAAAAAAAGGGTTTTGGGTTTAAATTAGGGTCAGCATTTGGGTTTTGGGTCAAAATTAGGGCTTATGATCAATATTGGGGTATAGAGTTTGAATTAGGGTTTTGGGTTAAAAATAGGGGTTTGGGTCAAAATTAGGGCTTTGGGTAATAATTAGGGTTTTGGGTCAAAATTTTGATTTTGGGTCCAAATTAGGGTTTTGCGTCAAAATTAGGGTTTAGGGTTTGAATTAGGGTTTTGGGTAAAAAATAGGGTTTTGGGTCTTAATTAGGCCTTTGGATTGAAATTAGTATTTTGGGTCAAAATTAATCCTTTGGGTGAAATTAGGGTTTTGGGTCAAATTTAGGGTTCTGGCTTAAATTTAGAGTTTTGGGTTTAAATTTGGATTCTGGGTCAAATTTAGGGTTTAGGATCAAAATTAGGGTTTAGGGTCAAAATTAGGGTTTAGGGTTTGAATTAGGGTTTTGGGTTAAAAATAGGATTTTGGGTCTAAATTAGGGTTTTGGGTTAAAAATAGGGTTTTGGGATAGAATTAGGGTTTTCTGTCAAAATTATGGCTTTGGGTCAAAATTAGGGTTTATGGTCAAAATTAGGGTTTAGGGTTTTGAGTTAAAAATAGGCTTTATGGTCAAAAATAGGGTTAGAATTAGGGATTTGGTTTAAAATTAGGGTTTCATGTCTAAATTAGGGTTGTGGGTTAAATTTAGGGTTTAGGGCCAAATTTTGGGTTTAGGGTTTGAAATAGGGTTTTGAGTTAAAAATAGGGTTTTGGGACTAAAATATGGTCCGAATTAGGGTTTTGGGAATAAATTAGCGTTTTGGGTCAGAATTAGGGTTTTCGGTGAAAATTAGGGTTTAGGGTTTGAATTAGGGTTTTGAGTTCAAAATAGGGTTTTGGGTCAAAAATAAGGTTAGAATTAGGGATTTGGGTTGAAATTAAGGGTTCGAGTCAAAATTAGGGTTATGGGTTAAATTTAGGGTTTAGGGTCAAAATTTGGGTTCAGGGTTTGAATTAGGGTTTTGAGTTTAAAAAAGGGTTTTGGGATAAAACTAGTGTTAGAAATAGGATTTTGGGTCTAAAATAGGTTTAGAATTAGGTTTTGGGTCAAATTTAGTGTTTAGGCTCAATATTAGGGTTAGGGTCAAAATTAGGGTTAAGGTTTGAATTAGGGTTTTGGGTTAAAAATAGGGTTTTGGGTCAAAATTATGGTTTTGGGTCAGAATTAGGGTTTTCTGTCAAAATTAGGGCTTTGGGTCAAAATTAGGGCTTTGGGTCAAAAATAGGGTTAGTATTACGAATTTGCGTTAAAATTAGAGTTTCGGGTCAAAATTAGGGTTCTGGGTTAAATTTATGATTTAGGGTCAAAATTTGGGTTGACGGTTTGAATTAGGGTTGAGTTAAAAATAGGGTTTTGGGACAAAAATTGGGTCAGAATTAGGGTTTTGGGTCTAAATTAAGGCTGGAATCAGGGTTTAGGGTTTGAATTAGGGTTTAGGGTCAAAATTAGGGCTTAGAGTTTGAAATAGGGTTTTGAGTTAAAAATAGGGTTTTGGGTCAAAAATAGGGTTAGAATTAGGGATTTGGTTTAAAATTAGGGTTTGGGTCAAAATTAGGGTTCTGGGTTAAATTTTGGGTTTAGGAGTAAAATTTGGGTTTAGGGTTTAAATTTGGGTTTTGTGTTAAAAATAGGGTCCGAATTAGGGTTTTGGGTCTAAATTAGGGTTTGGGGTCAAATTTTGGGTTTTTGGTCCAAATTTGGATTTTGGTTCAAAATTAAGGTTCTAGGTTTTGAGTTAAAAAAAGGATTTTGGGGAAAAAAAATAAGTTTAGAATTAGGGTTTTGCGTGTAAATTATTGTTTTGGGTCAAATTCAGGGTTTAGGATCAAAATTAGGGTTTAGGGTCAAAATTAGGGTATAGGGTTTTTGAAGGAATCAACTTCGGTTCAAAAACAAGCTGGTCTCCATCAACTCAACAATTGCTTTGATCTCCTCCAATGTTGCCTTGGCCGGTATGCTCGGTAACGGTACTATGTCTAATTCCATTATGGACTTCACCATTGTCAAGGCTTTTAATGTCCAATGTCGACCGCCTGTTGCAAGAATAATTAGAGAAGTTCGATGGCAGCCTCCTATCACTAACATGGTGAAATGCAACACTGATGGTAGTGCTCTTGGTTGTCCTGGATCAGCTGCTTGCGGTGGTCTATTTCGTGATAGTCTCTCTGACTTTATTGGTGGTTTTTCTATTAATCATGGCTCTCAAGACTCTCTCTATGCTGAATTGCATGGTGCCATGACGACCATTGAGATTGCTTTCAAGAAAGGTTGGCATAATCTTTGGTTGGAAAGTGACACTCAACTTGTTGTGGCTGCTTTGGCAAACAACAATCTCGTACCTTGGGTTAAAATTTGGGTTTCAGGTCAAAATTAGTGTTTTGGCTTAAATTTAGGGTTTAGGGTCAAAATTTGGGTTTAGGGTTTGAATTAGGGTTTTGAATTAAAAATAGGGTTTTGGGACAAAAATAGGGTTAGAATTAGTGGTTTGGGTCTAAATTAGGGTTTTAGGTCATAATTAGGGTTTTGGGTCTAAATTAGGGTTTTGGAAAAAAATTTCATTTTAGGGTCCAAATTTGGGTTTTGGGTCAAAAGTAGGGTTCAGGGTTTGAATTAGGGTTTTTACTAAAAAAAATAGGGTTTTGGGTCTAAATTAAGGCTAGAATTAGGGTTTTTGGTCAAAATTAGGGCATTTGCTTAAAATTAGGGTTCTCGGTCAAATTTAGGGTTCTGGGTTAATTTTAGTGTTTAGGGTCAAAATTTAGGTTTTTGGGTTTGAATTAGGGTTTTGAGTTAAAAATAGGGTTTAGCGACATAAATAGGGTTAGAATTAGGGTTTTGTGTCTAAATTAGGGTTAGAATTAGGGTTTTGGGTCAAAATTAAGGTTTTGGGTTTTGTGTTAAAAAAAGGGTCTTGGGACAAAAATAGGGTTAGAATTAGGGTTTTAGGTATAAATTAGGGTTAGAATTAGGTTTTAGGTCAAATTTAGGGTTTAGGATCAAAATTAGGGTTTAGGGTCAAAATTAGCGTTTAGGGTTTGAATTAGGGTTTTGGGTTAAAAATAGACAATCTGGGTTTTGGGTCAGAGTTAGGGTTTTCAGTCAAAATTAGGGCTTTGGGTCAAAATTAGGGTTTAGGGTTTGAATTAGGGGTTTGACTTAAAAATAGGGTTTTGGGTCAAACATAGGGTCAGAATTAGGGATTTGGGTTAAAATTAGGGTTTTGGGTCAAAATTTCGGTTTTGGGTCCAAATTAGGGTTTTGGGTCAAAATTAGGGTTCACGGTTTGAATTAGTGTTTTGAGTAAAAAATAGGGTTTTGGGTCAAACATAGGGTTAAAATTAGGGTTTCGGGTCAAAATTAGGGTTCTGGGTCAAATTTAGGTTTTGAATTAGGGTTTTGGGTCAAAAATAGGGTTCGAGTTAGGGTTTAGGGTTTGAATTAGGGTTTTGGTTCAAAATTAGTGCTTTGGGTCTAAATTAGGGTTTTGGCTCAGAATTAGGGTTGTGGGTCAAAATTAGGGTTTTGAGTCAGAATTAGGGATTTGGGTTAAAATTAGGGTTTTGGGTCTAAATTAGGGTTCAGGGTTTGAATTAGGGTTTTGAGTAAAAAATAGGGTTTAGGATCAAAATTAGGGTTTAGGGTTTGAATTACGGTTTTGGGTTAAAAATAGGGTTTTGGGTCAAAATTAGGGTTTTGGGGCAAAATTAGGGTTTTGGGTCAAAATTAGGGCTTTGGGTTATAATTAGGGTTTTGGGTCAAAATTTCGGGTTTGGGTCCAAGTTAGGGTTTAGGGTTTGAATTAAGGTTGACTAAAAAAAAGGTTTTGGGTCTAAATTAGGGTCAGAATTTGGGTTTTGGGTCAAAATTAGGGCTTTGGGTTGAAATTAGGGTTCTGGGTCAAACTTAGGGTTCTAGTTTAAATTTAGGGTTTAGGGTCAAAATTTAGGTTTTCGGGTTAAGATTAGGGTTTCGAGTCAAAATTTTGGTTCTGGTTCAAATTTAGGGTTTAGGGTCAAAATTAGGTTTCAGGGTTTGAATTAGGGTTTGGAGTTAAAAATAGGGTTTTGGGTAAAAATAGGGTTAGAATTAGGGGTTTGGGTCTAAATTAGGGTTTTGGGTCAAAATTTGAGTTTTGGATCAAAATTAAGGTTTAGGGTTTTGAGTTAAAAAAATGGTTTTGGGACAAAAATAGGCTTAGAATTAGGGTTTTTGGTCTAAATTAGGGTTTGAATTATGGTTTTGGGTTAAAAATAGGGTTTTAGGTCTAAACTAGGGTTTTGGGTCAAATTTAGGGTTTAGGCTCAAAATTACGGTTTAGGATTTGAAATAGGGTTTTTAGTTAAAAATAGGGTTTGGGGTCAAAAATAGGGTTAGAATTAGGGTTTTGGTTTAAAATTAGGGTTCTGGGTCAAATTTAGGGTTTAGGGTCAAAATTAGGGTTTAGGGTTTGAATTAGGGTTTTGAGTTTAAAATAGGGTTTTGGGTCAAAAATAGGGTTCGAAATAGAGTTTTGGATCAGAATTAGGGTTTTGGGTCAATAGGCTTTGGGTTAAAATTCGGATTCTGGGTCAAATTTACGGTTCTAGCTTAAATTTAGGGTTAGAATTAGGGTTTTGTGTCTAAATTAGGGTTAGAATTAGGTTTTGGGTCAAATTTAGGGTTTAGGATCAAAATTAGGGATTAGGGTTTTAATTAGGGTTTTGGGTTAAAAATAGGGTTTTGGGTCTAAATTAGGGTTTTGGTTCAGAATTAGGGTTTTCAGTCAAAATTATGGCTTCGGGGTTAAAATTATGATTTAGGGTCAAAATTTGGGTTGACGGTTTGAATTTGGGTTGAGTTAAAAAAAGGTTTTGGGTCTAAATTTGGGCTGGAATCAGGGTTTAGGGTTTGAATTAGGGTTTAGGGACAAAATTATGGTTTAGGGTTTGAATTAGGGTTTAGGGTTTGAATTAGGGTAAATAGGGTTGTGGGTTAAAAATAGGGTTAGAATTTGGGATTTGGTTTAAAATTAGGATTAGAATTAGGGGTTGGGGTCAAAATATGGGTTCTGGGGTCAAATTTGGGTTTTGTATCAAAATTAAGGTTCAAGGTTTTGTGTTAAAAAAAGGGTTTAGGGACAAAAATAGGGTTAGAATTAGGGTTTTGGATCAAAATTAGGGTTTAGGGTCAAAATTATGGTAAATGGTTTTAATTATGGTTTAGGGTTACAAATTCGGTTTTGGGTCTAAATTAGGGTTTTGGGTCAGAATTAGTGTTTTCGGTCAAATTTAGGGCTTTGGGTTAAAATTAGGGTTTTGGTTCAAAATTCGGGTTTGGGGACAAAATTAGGGTTCTGAGTCAAATTTAGGGTTTAGGGTCAAAATTAGGGTTTAGGGTTTGAATTAGGGTTTTCAGTTAAAATAGGGTTTTGGGTCAATAATAGGGTTAGAATTAAGGTTTTGGGTTAAGTTTAGGGTTTTGGGTCAAATTAAGGGTTTCGAGTCAAAATTAGGGTTTAGGGTTTGAATTAGGGTTTTGATTATAAAATAGGGTTTTGGGTCAAAAATAGGGTTCGAAATAGGGTTTGGATTAGAATTAGGGTTTTGGGTCAATAAGATTTAGGTTAAAATTAGGGTTCTGGGTCAAATTTACGGTTCTGGGTTAAATGTAGGGTTTATGGTCAAAATTTATGGTTTCAGGTCAAAATTTGGGTTCTGGGTTAAATTTAGGGTTTAGGGTCAAATTTTAGGTTTAGGGTTTGAATTAGGGTTTTGAGTTTAAAATAGGGTTTTGGGAAAAAATAGGGTTAGAATTAGGGTTTTGGGTCTAAATTAGGATTAGGATTAGGGTTTTGGGTCAAAATTTGGGTTTTAGGTCAAAATTATGGTTTTTGGTTTTGAGTTAAAAAAAGGGTTTTGTGACAAAAATAGGGTTAGAATTTGGGTTTTGGATCTAAAATTGGGTTAAAATTAGGGTTTCGGGTCAAAATTAGGGTTGTGTTAAATTTAGGGTGTGGGGTCAAAATTTGGGTTCAGGGTTTGAATTAGGGTTTTGAGTTAAAAAAAAGGGTTTTGGGACAAAAATAGTGTTAGAATTAGGGTTTTGGGTCAAATTTAGGGTTAAGGATCAATATTAGGGTTTAGGGTCGAAATTAGGGTTTAGGGTTTGAATTAGGGTTTTTGGTTAAAAAAGTGTTTTGGGTCACAATTAGGATTTTCTGTCAAAATTAGGGCTTTGGGTCAAAATTAGGGTTTAGAGTCAAAATTAGGGTTTAGGGTTAGAATTAGGGTTTTGGGTCAAAAATAGTGTTAGAATTTGGTAGTTGGTTTAAAATTAGGGTTTCTGGTCAAAATTAGGGTTCTGGGTTAAATATAGGGTTTAGGGTCAAAATTTGGGTTTTGGGTTTGAATTAGGGTTTTGAGTTAAAAATAGGGGTTTGGGACAAAAATAGGGTCCGAATTAGGGTTTTGGGTCTAAATTAAGGTTTTGGGTCAAAATTTGGTTTTGTGTCAAATTTGGATTTTGGGTCAAAATTAAGGTTCAATGTTTTGAGTTAAAAAAGGGTTTTGGGACAAAAATAGGGTTAGAATTAGGGTTTTGGGTCTACATTATTGTTTTGTGTCAAATTTAGGGTTTAGGATCAAAATTAGGGTTTAGGGTCAAAATAAGGGTATACGGTTTGAATTATGGTTTTGGGTTACAAATAGGGTTTTGGGTCTAAATTAGGGTTTTGGGTTAGAACTAGTGTTTTCGGTCAAATTTAGGGCTCTGGGTTTGAATTAGGGTTTTGGGTAAAAATTTGGGTTTTGGGACAAAATTAGGGTTATGGGTCAAATTTAGGGTTTAGAATCAAAATTAGGGTTTAGGGTCAAAATTAGGGTTTAGGGTTTTGGGTTAACAATAGGGTATTGGGTCAAAATTAGCATTCTGGGTCAGAATTAGGGTTTTCAGACAAAATTAGGGTTTAGGGTTTGAATTAGGGTTTTGAGTTAAAAATAGGGGTTTGGGTCAAAAATAGGGTTAGAATTATGGATTTGGTTTAAAATTAGGGTTTCGGGTCAAAATTAGGGTTCTGGATGAAATTTAGGGTTTAGGGTCAAAATTTGGGTTTAGGGTTTGAATTAGGGTTGAGTTAAAAATAGGGTTTAGGGACAAAAATAGGGTCCGAATTAGGGTTTTGGGTCTAAATTAGGGTTAGAATTAGGGTATAGGGTCAAAATTTGGGTTTTGTATCAAAATTAAGGTTCAAGGTTTTGAGTTAAAAAAAGGGTTTTGGGTCAAAATTAGGGTTCACGGTTTGAATTAGGGTTTTGGGTCTAAATTAGGGTTTTGGGTCAGAATTAGTGTTTTCGGTCAAATTTAGGGCTTTGGGTTAAAATTAGGGTTTGGGGTCAAAATTCGGGTTTTGGGACAAAATTAGGGTTCTGGTTCAAAAATAGGGTTAGAATTAGGGTTTTGGGTCTAAATTAGGGTTTTGGGTCAGAATTAGTGTTTTCGGTCAAATTTAGGGCTTTGGGTTAAAATTAGGGTTTTGGGTCAAAATTTCGGTTTTGGGTCCAAATTAAGGTTTTGGGTCAAAATTAGGGTTCACGGTTTGAATTAGGGTTTTGGGTCTAAATTAGGGTTTTGGGTCAGAATTAGTGTTTTCGGTCAAATTTAGGGCTTTGGGTTAAAATTAGGGTTTGGGGTCAAAATTCGGGTTTTGGGACAAAATTAGGGTTCTGGTTCAAATTTAGGGTTTAGGATCAAAATTAGGGTTTAGGGTTTGAAATAGGGTTTTGAGTTAAAAATAGGGTTTTTGGTCAAAAATAGGGTTAGATTTAGGGTTTTGGGTTAAAATTAGGGTTCTAGGTCAAATTTAGGGTTTAGGGTCAAAATTAGGGTTTAGGGTTTGAATTAGGGTTTTGAGTATAAAATAGGGTTTTGGGTCAAAAATAGGGTTTTGGATCAGAATTAGGGTTTTGAGTCAATAGGCTTTGGGTTAAAATTAGGGTTCTGGTTGAAATTTACGGTTATGGGTTAAATTTAGGGTTTTGGGTCAAAATTTAAGGTTTTGGGTTAAAATTAGGGTTTCGGGTCAAATTTAGGGTTCTGGGTCAAATTTTGGGTTTAGGGTTAAAAATAGAGTTTTGGGTCAAAATTAGGGTTTAGGGTTTGAATTAGGGGTTTGACTTAAAAATGGGGGTTTGGGTCAAAAACAAGGCCAGAATTAGGGATTTGGGTTAAAATTAGGGTTGTGGGTCTAAATTTCGGCTTTGGGTCCAAATTAGGGTTTTGGGTCAAAATTAGGGTTCAGGGTTTGAAATAGAGTTTTGAGTAAAAAATAGGGTTTTGGGTCTAAATTAGGGTTTTGGGTCAAAATTAGGGCTTTGGGTCTAAATTAGGGTTTTGGCTCAGAATTAGGGCTTTGGGTCAAAATTATGGCTTTGGGTTATAATTAGGGTTTTGGAGCAAAATTTCGGTTTTGTGTCCAAATTAGGGTTTTGGGTCAAAATTTGGGTTTTGGGTCAAAATTAGGGCTTTGGTTTATAATTAGGGTTCTGGGTCAAATTTAGGGTTCGGGGTTAAATTTAGGGTTTAGGGTGAAAATTTAGGTTTTTGGGTTAAAATTAGGGTTTCGGGTCAAAATTAGGGTTCTGGGTTAAATTTAGGGTTTAGGGTCAAAATTTGGGTTTAGGGTTAAAAATAGGGTTTTGGGTCAAAATTAGGGTTGAGGGTTTGAATTAGGGTTTTGACTTAAAAATAGGGTTTTGGGTCAAAAACAGGGCCAGAATTAGGGATTTGGGTTAAAATTAGGGTTTTGGGTCCAAATTAGGGTTTTGGGTCAAAATTAGGGTTCAGGGTTTGAAATAGAGTTATGAGTAAAAAATAGGGTTTGGGGTCAAAATTAGGGTTTTGGGTCAAAATTAGGGCTTTGGGTCTAAATTAGGGTTTTGGCTCAGAATTAGGGTTTTGGGTCAAAATTATGGCTTTGGGTTAAAATTAGGGTTTTGGGACAAAATTTCGGTTTTGGGTCCAAATTAGGGTTTTTGGTCAAAATTAGTGTTTACGGTTTGAATTAAGGTTGAGTAAAAAAAGGGGTTTTGGTTTTAAATTAAGGTCAGAATTTTGGTTTTGGATCAAAATTAGGGCTTTGGGTTATAATTAGGGTTCTGGGTCAAATTTAGGGTTCTGGGTTAAATTTAGGGTTTAGGGTGAAAATTTAGGTTTTTGGGTTAAAATTAGGGTTTCGGGTCAAAATTAGGGTTCTGGGTTAAATTTAGGGTTTAGGGTCAAAATTTGGGTTTAGGGTTAAAAATAGGGGGTTGGGTCAGAATTAGGGTTTTGGGTCAGAATTAGGGTTTTGGGTCAAAATTAGGGTTTAGGGTTTGAATTAGGGTTTTGACTTAGAAATAGGGTTTTGGGTCAAAAACAGGGCCAGAATTAGGGATTCGGGTTAAAATTCGGGTTTTGTGTCAAAATTTCGGCTTTGGGTCCAAATTAGGGTTTTGGGTTAAAATTAGGGTTCAGGGTTTGAAATAGAGTTTTGAGTAAAAAATAGGGTTTTGGGTCTAAATTAGGGTTTTGGGTCAAAATTAGGGCTTTGGGTCTAAATTAGGGTTTTGGCTCATAACTAGGGTTTTGGGTCAAAATTATGGCTTTGGGTTATAATTAGGGTTTTGGGGCAAAATTTTGGTTTTGGGTCCAAATTAGGGTTTTGGGTCAAAATTAGTGTTTATGGTTTGAATTATGGTTGAGTAAAAAAAAGGGTTTTGGGTCTAAATTAAGGTCAGAATTTGGGTTTTGGGTCAAAATTAGGGGTTTGGGTTATAATTAGGGTTCTGGGTCAAATTTAGGGTTCTGGGTTAAATTTAGGGTTTAGGGTAAAAATTTAGGTTTTTGGGTTAAAATTAGGGTATCGGGTCAAAATTAGGGTTCTGGTTCAAATTTAGGGTTTAGGGTCAAAATTAGGTTTTAGGGTTTGAATTAGGATTTTGAGTTACAATAGGGTTTTGGGTAAAAATTGGGTCAGAATTAGGGGTTTGGGTCTAAATTAGGGATTTGGGTCAAAAATTGAGTTTTTGGTCAAAATTAAGGTTGTTTTGAGTTAAAAAAATGGTTTTGGGACAAAAATAGGATTAGAATAAGGGTTTTAGGTCTAAATTAGGGTTTGAAATATGGTTTTTGGTTAAAAATTGGGTTTTGGTTCAAAAATAGGGTTTTGGGTCATATTTAGGGTTTAGGGTCAAAATTAGGGTTTAGGGTTTGAAATAGGGTTTTGAGTTAAAAATAGGGTTTTGGGTCAAAAATAGGGTTAGAATTAGGGTTTTCGGTTAAAATTAGGGTTATGGGTCAAATTTAGGGTTTAGGTTCAAAATTAGGGTTTAGGGTTTGAATTTGGGTTGAGTTTAAAATAAGGTTTCAGGTCAAAAATAGGGTTCGAAGTAGGGTTTTTGGTCTAAATTAGGGTTAGGATTAAGGTTTTAGGTCAAATTTTGGGTTTTGGGTCCAAATTAAGGTTTCGAGTTTTGAGTTAAAAAAAGGGTTATGGTACAAAAATAGGGTTAGAATTAGGGTTTTGTGTCTAAATTAAGGTTAGAATTAGGTTTTGGGTCAAATTTAAGGTTTACGATCAAAATTAGGGTTTTGGGTCAAAATTAGGGTTTTGGGTTAAAATTAGGGTTTGGGGTTTGAATTAGGGTTTTGGTTTAAAAATAGGGTTTTGGGTCAAAAATAGGGTTAGAATTTGGGATTTGGGTTAAAATTAGGGTTTCGGGTCAAAATTAGGAGTCTGGGTCAATTTTAGGGTTTAGGGTCAAAAATAGGGTTTAGGGTTTGAATTAGGGTTTTGAGTTTAAATATGGTATTGGGTCTAAATTAGGGTTAGTATTACGGATTTGGGTTAAAATTCGGGTTTCGGGTCAAAATTAGGGTTCTGGGTTAAATTTATGATTTAGGGTCAAAATTTGGGTTGACAGTTTGAATTAGGGTTGAGTTAAAAATAGGTTTTTGGGATAAAAATAGGGTCAAAATTAGGGGTTTTTGTCTAAATTAGAGTTAGAATTAGGGTTTGAATTAGGGTTTTAGGTTAAATATAGGGTTTTGGGTCTAAATTAGGGTTAGAATTAGGGTTTTGCATCAAAATCAGGGCTTTGGGTTGAAATTAGGGTTTCAGGTCAAAATTAGTGTTCTGGGTTAAATTTTGGGTTTAGAGTTTGAATTAGGATTTTGAGTTAAAAATAGGGTTAGAATTAGGGGTTTGGGTCTAAATTAGGGTTAGAATTCGGGTTTTGGGTTAAAATTATGGTTTTGGGTCTAAATTAGGGTTTAAGTCAGAATTAGGGTTTTGGGTCAAAATTTGGGTTTTGGGTCCAAATTAGGGTTCAGGGTATGAATTAGGGATTTGACTATAAAACAGGGTTTTTTTGGTCTAAAATATGGTTAGAATTAGGGTTTTGGGACAAAATTAGGGCTTTTGGTTAAAAATAGGGTTCTCGCTCAAATTTATGGTTCTGGGTTAAACTAAGGGTTTAGGGTCAAAATTTAGGTTTTTGTGTTTGAATTAGTGTTTTGAGTTAAAAATAGGGTTTTGGGACATAAATAGGGTTAGAATTAGGGTTTTGGGTCTAAAATAGGGTTAGAATTAGGGTTTTGGGTCAAAATTTGGGTTTTGGGTCCAAATTTGGATGTGGGCCAAAATTAAGGTTTCGGGTTTGAATTTAAAAAATGGGTTTTGGGACAAAAATTGGGTTAGAATTAGGGTTTTGGGTCTAAATTAGGGTTAGAAATAGGTTTTGGGTCAAATTCAGGGTTTAGGATCAAAATTAGGGTTTTGGATTTGAATTAGGGTTTTGGGTTAAAAATAGGGTTTTGGGTCTAAATTATGGCTTTAGCTCACAAAATAGGGTTTTGGGTCAGAATTAGGGTTTTCAGTCAAAATTAGGGCTTTGGGTCAAAATTAGGGTTTAGGGTTTCAATTAGGGTTTTGGGTCAAAATTAGGGTGTAGGGTTTGAATTATGGTTTTGACTTAAAAATAGGGTTTTGGGTCAAAAATAGGGTCAGAATTAGGGATTTGGGTTAAAATTAGGGTTTTGGGTCAAAATTTCGGTTTTGGGTCCAAATTAAGGTTTTGGGTCAAAATTAGGGTTCACGGTTTGAATTAGGGTTTTGAGTAAAAAATAGGGTTTTGGGTATAAATTAGGGTTTTGGGTCAAAATTAGGGCTTTGGGTCTAAATTAGGGTTTTGGCTCAGAATTAGGGTTTTGGGTCAAAATTATGGCTTTGGGTTATAATTAGGGTTTTGGGGCAAAATTTCGGTTTTGGGTCCAAATTAGGGTTTTGGGTCAAAATTAGTGTTTAGGGTTTGAATTTTTAAGGTTGAGTAAAAAAAAGGGTTCTGGGTCTAAATTAGGGTCATAATTTGGGGTTTGGGTCAAAATTAGGGCTTTGGGTTGAAATTAGGGTTCTGGGTCAAACTTAGGGTTCTGGGTTAAATTTAGGGTTTAGGGTGAAAATTTAGGTTTTTGGGTTAAAATTAGGGTTTCGGGTCAAAATTAAGGTTCTGGTTCAAATTTAGGGTCAAAATTAGGTTTTAGGGTTTGAATTAGGATTTTGGCTTACAATAGGGTTTTGGGTACACTAGTGCAGAAAAGGGGTTTCACATCGGTTATTTTTGGCTTTTCACATCGATTTTCAAGCGATGTTGAAAAGACCGTTGTGGTTTATTGCCACTTTTCACATCAGTTTTAAAACCGATGTTTAAAGTATATTTTTAACAGCGGTTTTTACATAAACCGATGTGGAAAGTTCATTTGTCAATTGGTAAACTATTGGAAATATCACTTTCCACATCGGTTTTAAGAAAACCGATGTGGAAATTAGACTTTACACATCGGTTTTTACAAAACCGATGTGGAAATTTCACTTTCCACATATGTTTTCAGTAAAACAGATGTGGAAATTGAATTTTCCACATCGATTTTTTGAAAACCGATGTGTAAAGTCTATTTTTTTTTTGAAACTGTTATTTACATTTCTATCATTCATTTCCCCTGTTTTAGTAATAATGTAGATCAATACATATGTACGTTCAATTACATTCAGACAACAAAGATACTTAGAAACCAAAAAGCTACATGATATATTATAGATTTCATATCAAAATACATATGATCAGTCAAAAGTACACTATAGCTAGTACATGATAAGTTTTTAAACTAACTACATATATACAAACTATGGTTGGTACACTTCAAGAAAGAAAGTTGCCCAACGCGTTCAAGCTAGCATTTACAATTACCGGATAGGAAGAGTTAGGATCGAGAAATTCATACCTCAATGTTGAGGGAAGGGGTTTCAGTTCTACCTTAGGGGCTTCTTCATCCTTCAGATCTTTCATTTCTGGTGTCAACTCAAGTTTTTCCTTCTTTATTTTGTTGGGAGGAATTTCTGGACTAGCCTCCAGAAAGCGGGCATAATTCCCCACTTCTCCTCCATGAGCGCTTAAGTCTCCACCAATCAAACACATTTCCAGCGGGTCGTCGATACAAGCTTGTGCAGATTCTTCTTTCACCTGGTGCATTGAGTCAATCCTGCAACAAGAATCTTCAAAAGAAGGGTGTTTAATAGATTTAGCTAAATCAAATTCAACCCTATCATCACCCACAGTTAAGGTCAGTTTCCCGTTTTTAACATCAATAATGGCTCCTGCGGTTGCCAAGAAAGGCCTACCAAGAATAATGGGGATTTGGGAATCCTCTTCCATTTCGAGTACCAAGAAATCCGCAGGAATGAAAAATTTACCAACCCTAATAGGGACATCCTCCAAGATGCCCACTGGAAATTTGACGGACCGATCCGCCAATTGAAGGGAGATTGTTGTGGGTTTTAGTTCACCCATCTCCAACTTCTTGCAAACAGAGAGGGGCATAAGACTAACATTAGCCCCTAAATCACACAAAGCCTTATCAAAACTTGTGTTACCAATTAAGCAGGGAATAAAGAAACTACCAGGATCTTTCAATTTAGGAGGCAATTTATTTTGAATTAAAGCGGTGCACTCCTCAGTTAAGGCCACTATCTCATAGTCCTCTAGCTTCCTCTTATTTGACAAGATATCCTTAAGAAATTTAGCATATGTTGGCATTTCCTGTAATGCCTCGGTGAAGGGTACATTAATGTACAATTTCTTAAGGACGTCTAGAAATTTTCCAAACTGCTTATCCAACTTAACCTTCGCCAGCCTTTGAGGAAAAGGTATCGGTGGTTGGTAAGGTGGTGGAGGGACATACTTAGACACTTTTTCACTAAGCTCTTCCTCGTCTGAGGGTTGTGTCTTAGTAGGTTCCTCCTCCTCCGCTACACTCTTGTCATTACTCTCACCTTTAGCCTCAGTATTTTCAAGTTTCTTTCCGCTCCTTAGACTCACGGCTTTGCATTGCTCATTATTCGGGTTTACCTCAGGCTGTCCGGGAAACTTGCCCGGTTGCCTCATCGAATTTCCAGCTTGTTGGGCAATTTGAGTTTCTAACATCTTGTTATGGATGGCTAAGTTATCGACCTTAGATGCTAGTTCCTTTATTGCCTCATTAACTACCCTCCCTTGTTGCCTAAATTCTTCGTTCTGCTTAGTTTGAGTGGCAACAAAGTTTTCCATGAGCGACTCGAGCTTAGATTTTTGAACCTGAGGGTATCCAGATGCTGGCTTCCTATTACCTTGTCCTTCTTGGAACTCGTGATTCAATGTGTTGTAGTTGTTTCCATAGGAAAGGTAAGGACTATTCCTCCTCTGGTTGTAGGGATTCGGGGGAGCATAGTTTGGCAGCTTCGGGTTTGTGTCGTAGAAATTGTGGCAAGAGTTCACTTGCTCCCCTGAAGCACCGGACTCAGAAGCGACACCATGCGGGCACTCCATTATATCATGTCCCTGCACACCACAAATCTCACAAACAACATTAGTAGCACCGACTGAACTCATATGAGCTTTTTCAAGCTTATCAAATCGTTTATTTAGTGAGTCAAATTTAGACATAATCAGATCGGTACTATTTATTTCGAACTTACCCCCCGAAAGCTTTTTCGGGTTATTACCTCTCTCAGAGCCCCATTGGTGATAATTGGTGGCCACGTTCTCAATGATGTTGAACGCTTGATCGGGGGGTCTGTTCATGAAGGCTCCACCAGTTGCGGAGTCGAGTGACACCTTTGATGAATAATCCAATCCGTTATAGAAGGTGTGCACTAACAGCCACTTTTCCAGCCCATGATGTGGGCAAGACTCCAGCAATCCCTTGTAGCGATCCCAAGCTTCAGATAGACATTCTCCGTCTTTTTGGAAGAAGCCGGTGATTTGGGTCCTTAGGTAAGCAGTCTTGGATGGAGGGAAGAATTTCTCCAAGAATGCTTGCTCTAATTGGTCCCAAGTTGTCAACATGTTAGAGACACTTGCTTCAACCAAGCTTTCGCTTTTCCAGTCAGAGAGGATGGGAATAATCTCAGGCGTATAGCGTCGATCGAGGCACCCTGGATCCTTATCGCATCGGTGAATTCCAAGAATGTTTCCACATGATCCGTTGGGTCCTCTGAGGGCAATCCTCCAAACTGGTGCTGCCTAATCATGCTAATTAAGTGAGGCGGGATGGAGTAGTTTTCCGCCTCAATTTCCGGCCATGCAATCCCAGTTCGCAGACCCCTAGCATTTGGGGCTGCGTAGTCCTTTAGCGGTTTGGTATCCGGTAGATTCGCCATTAGTGGAATGGGAATCAACCGCTCTCTCCCTCTTTGTAGTCTTCTTCGCCTATGAAAGGTCCGTTCGATCTCGGGGTCGGCTTCAACAAGGCTTCCGAGACTTAGGGATCTTTGCATAAACGGGAAGAATACCTAAGGAGAAGAGATAGATACTCTAGAGAAAGAAAAAGAAATAAGTATAAAATAAAAAATAAAAAAAATGTCAAGAAAAATCAATTTAAAAATCAATTGAAATTTAAGAAAGCACAGTCCCCGGCAATGGCGCCAAAAACTTGATGTGATAAATCCCGGCAAGTGTACCGGATTCGTTGCCAAGTTATAAAAAAATCGATCCCACAGGGACCGTGATCTCAAACTTCAACTAATTAGGAAATCGATAAAAATGGACTAAGGTTTTGAAAAGGTTTTTTGAATATTTGAAATAAGATCAAGTAACAGCCAATTTCAATTTCGCAATTAAATAAAACAAAGCGATTCGAATCGGGGGTTTTCAAATTTAAAATGGGTTCCCAGGAATTGGGATACCACAAAACTGTTTATGATTCTGAATCGATTTCTCTTCTTGTCAATTACCAAAAAATCTGTTTTGAAGGCGAATCTGTCCTAAGTTAGCTAATGCTCCCTCTCGGGTTACAAAAGCCATGCCCGATTAAATCAATCCCTACTCTCGTGGTAATTGAATTTAGATCGGACCCCTTGAGTTTTGTGACGATTCGTGGATCCTCGAGGGACGGCTTCTAACTCTCATGATTTCAGTCCCAAGTTCGATTCCTATGGATCCGACACCTAAGTTCACCGCTAGGTTCGTCCTTAGTGTATCTATGGCACGCAAACAAGTGGCCACCGAATTCGCGAGTAATTAAAACGATAGGGATCGAATCAAAAACAAATCTGAATTAACAAGAAGTCAAAATCTATACATCACCATAAACAAGTTTCGGGCATAGCCCCAATTCCTAGAAACTAGACTACTACTCAAGCTTTGTCATAGTGACAACAAGCTTGATTACAAAAATTATCAAATCAGAAAATCAGAGAAGAACAGGAGGAGAAGAAGAGATCCTAAGTTAAAGCCTAAATGGTAGCAGCCAAGTGTGTGGAAGCCTCTGACTTGATCCCATATTTATAGAACTGGGCAGTTGGAGTCCTAATCTAACTCAAATTAGATCCAATTCTGTTTCTTCTGATCCAAGTAACACGCATCACGGCCGTGATGGCCATCACGGCCTGGCCGTGATGCATTCTGCCATGTGCTCTGCTTGATGAAGTGATATGTCCGCGTGATGGCCATCACGGCCTGGCCGTGACAGATTCTGCCCTGAGGGTCTCTGGCTCAATATGCCTGTCACGGCCGTGATGAGCATCACGGCCTGGCCGTGACAGATTCTGACTTTTTCATCCTTTTTCAGCTTCACTCGATCACGGCCGTGATGGGCATCACGGCCTGGCCGTGATTAGCTCTGTTTGATCCTCTTCCTTGCCTTCCAGGCTCCCATCTTTGTGTCAGCTCCAATTGCCACTGATCCTGAGCATTTCAATCTATTTTCCTGCACACAAACACACAGAACCACCTTACTCGTTCCAAGGAAAAACTAACTAATAATCAAACAAAACAAGCCTAATCTATATGAAAATGCATGCAAAATGTTATGAAAATATGAGGTGAAATCACACTCATCAAACTACCCCAAGCTTAAGATTTTGCTTGTCCTCAAGCAATAACCAATGCCAGAAAAGTTAACCAATCAAAGTATGGACAGTGATCCTAGAACCCAAGTCTTGAATTCAAGCAATCAGGCATATTTCATTAAGAAACCAAGAGACAATCGATCTTAAGTCCAATTAGGAGCTTAGGTTCCCAGACTCACATCTCTCACCAATTCGGGTACGCTTCTCACCTCACTCATGTGTTTGAGGGTTTGTGACAATTCGCTCAGCTTCCTCAAGTAAGGTGCCCTACCATAAGCTTGACTATTAACCAAATCTCTACTTTATCAATGAAAACACACAAGAATCAAGAGGTCTTTTATTTCGGTTTTAACGGGGCCAAGGGATTTATTGTTAGGTGGGGAGATAAAAAAAAAGGGAAAATTCTAGAGGCTTAAACAAAATTGACCAGTCCAAGCATGACACCTCCTAAAATTCCTTTTTTCGGCCCCCCCCCCCCGCCTTTTTTTTTTTTTTTATTTCTCGCTTTATTTTTCTCGTCTCCCTTCTCCTCCTTTTTTTTTATTTTTTTTTATTTTGAGAAGGGGAGAGTTTCAACTTTTCGAGAAATCCTCCTAACTTTTTATCCCAACTTTATCCTTTCAACTAGCCTTCTTGCCCTTTGCAACATTTTAGAGGTGCTAAACTAAGCATAGTTCATTAAAATAGATCAATGGTACCAAGAAAAATATTTATTCTTTTAGGCTCAAAATTGGGCAACTAAGGGGCAATTTATCAGTCAGAGTTCAGGAGGCCTGAAAAATACCTAGTGCCTCAATCATTTTCAAATGTGTTTTCAAAAATTTTTAAGCTTTGAAACGGTTTCAAGTCATGTTCTAGAGGGCACAATACAAGAGGAAATAAATCACTCAATGACAAGGAATGGGGTAGATTTAGTGAGTACCCGTTTCGGCTCAAAATCTCACCTTTAGTGGTCTAGAATCGATGAGAAACCTAAGTCTAGGAACCATTTGCTAATTGTTAACTTCAAAAGATTGTCTCAAGCATTTTTCATTTTTAGCCTATCACAAGAATTCAAAAATTGAGTTCAAAAATCCACTGTCATAATTCAATCGATTGTCCTAACTGGCACAAAGTTTTCACTATTGGAGGCAGATCCTAAGCAGGGGACAGTTTAATCATGTGATTTGTGCAAACTAATCCTATATGAATGCAACATGCAAGGATGCAAAATTGATACCCCTACCCCAAGCTTAAAAACTTACATTGTCCTCAATGTAAATAATTAGGCTGGAGGGAGGAGAAAATAAAATAAAATAAAAGGAAAATAAAAGGAAAAAGGAACTCACTGAGGTGGGGGTGGGTGCTGGCTCAAATGCCAGTCGTAGAGCTGCTGGAGCGTAGCTCTCTGCTCCAACTGCTCCTGCCTAATGCCTCGCTGCTCCTCCATGATGCGCTCCTGGTTCGCTAAAATGGTGTCGAATGAGGATGCGAACCGCGTATAGGGGTCCTCAGATGACGTACCTGCAGCGGATGAAGATGGGTGCCTAGTCGGCCTAGCCTGCGGTGGCTGGCGTATCGGCCTTTCTACTCTAATGGGCTGAGGTTCCTCTCCCACCGGCACTTTCCAAGTCGCCGGGTTTGAAACATCTAACAGTGTCGGGTTCGGGAGAGGAATTGGCTGCCTCAGCCTGGGGTGTTTCAGGTAGTAAATGTCGTCCTCCTGGACGATCATCCCCATGGCCTCATAAGCCTGTAAGGTGATACGGGTCCGTCCAGGAGCGGCCTCAAAACCATCCAAATCAAAGTTGAAGTGGAGGCATATGGTGGTGATGAGGCCACCAATGACAATAGTGCCAGACGCACTTTTGGCAACCTTCAAGAGGTGCCTAGCCAAATAGGACCCTGTGTCCACATTGCTTCCAGGGTGGAGCATGGCCCACAATATAAGGACCTCGTCCTGGCGGACGGACCCATCACTCTCGCCCCGGCCAAACAGGGTGTTGGCTATTACCCTGTGCATGTATCTGATGCTGGGGTTAGCGAAGGCCGTGGATTTGGATGTGCGAGGGTCAAACCTTCTGCCCTCACAGTCTAATACCGACCAGAAATCATGCGCACTGAACCCTACGGGGCATCTTCGCTCACCCCCTACTGGCAATCCAAAAATTCTATTAAACTCAGCCAGGGTCAGTGTGAAGTCCTGGTTGAAGAGGCGGAAAGTGATCCGCCCTTCTTTGCAATGCTGCCCCTAGAGGGTTTGAGTTCAGGGAACTCAGGAATTCCAGTGTAGGGCCCGCGTATGCAGGGTAGCGGGTGCGAGCGAACTCGCTCCACCCTACGTTTTGCAACATCCAGTTAACATCCACAGTCAATCCTAAGGTGTCTAAACAGGCGTCATCAAGATATTTAGTTTGTACAATTTTTCTATTTTTTAACACATTAAACCTATCCTGTTGAGCACTGTCCCTAAAAATTATGCCAAACCCATACCCATCAGTTTCAGAATGTGAAGAGCTAGAGTCAGAGAGGTTACCTGCTCTACCGCGAGCGCGCGATGCCTGGGCTGCTCTTTGCCTTTTCGTTGCCATGATCCAGAGAGTGCTAAAGATCCCGATCTCTCCTTTCCTGTGCTTCTGTAATGGGTGGTTAGGGATCCAAATTTGGGGTTTTTGAAGTTACCCAAAAGTGGAGGTTTTTGCTTGATGGTGTTGATGAGTTGGTGATTTTCGAAGGTGTTAGCTATGGAGGAGTTATGGAGGGGAAGGGAACCAGAGGAAGGAGAGGGTAAGAAGGAGAGGAGGAGGATGGCGTTGGGTTGGAAGTGTGAGTGGTGAGGAGAAGGAAGAAGAAGGAGAGTTACGGCCGTGATGGAGTGGAAATCTGAGAAAATAGGATTTTAAAACCTAGGTCTGACACGCATCACGGCCGTGATGGCCATCACGGCCTGGCCGTGATGGATTCTATTCTGGCAAAAATGGGACATCACGCCCGTGACGTCTGTCACGGCATACCCGTGATGACTTTTGACCTCCCCTTTGTGCCTGTCACGGCTGTGACCACAATCACGGCCTGGCCGTGATAGGCTCTGTCTCTTCATGTTCTGTACATCACGGCCGTGACACAAATCACGGCCTAGCCGTGATGATTTCAGTTCTGTTCAGTTGCCTGTCACGGCCGTGATCTATGTCACGACCTAGCCGCGATGGACTCTGACTTGTGAGGACTTGCCTGTCACGGCCGTGATGGCCATCACGGCCTGGCCGTGACAGAGTCTGACCTTTCCTTTCCATTCCTCTTCATTCTTCGTCGTTTCCTGACCTGAAATCACTTGACAAATATTTATTTATGGGCTTTTTCCTCTTGATCTTCTCAAATTATTCAAGAGTTATATTCAAAAATAAATGGAAAGATAAGAAAGAAAACTTAGGTTGCCTCCCAAGAAGCGCTTATTTACGGTCTTAAGCTTGACCACCGTCCTTTCAGTCCTTCGCTGCTGGTTCTAGGAGGGGAATTGCAACCTCCTGCTCAAGTGGATGTTCCCCGAGGTAGTGTTTCAGCCTCTGTCCATTGACCTTGAATGTTCCTCGTTCCTGGCTCCAGACCTCGACGGCACCATACGGGAATACTTTCATTACTTTAAATGGCCCGGACCATCTTGACTTGAGCTTCCCTGGAAATAACCGCAACCTCGAGTTATAAAGTAGCACGAGTTCTCCTTCATGGAATTCTCGACGAAGGATATGCTTGTCGTGCCACCTCTTTGTTCTCTCTTTGTAAGATCGTGCGGACTCATAGGCATCCAGCCTTAACTCATCAAGTTCCTGAAGTTGAAGAATTCTCCTTTCCCCAGCGGCTTTCATATCATAGTTCAGCATCTTAATGGCCCACAAAGCTTTATGCTCAAGCTCGACGGGTAAGTGACATGGCTTACCGTAAATAAGCCTAAAGGGTGTCATCCCAATAGGAGTCTTGTAGGCCGTACGGTATGCCCAAAGAGCGTCATCAAGCCTTAAGGACCAATCCTTCCTCGACCCTGAAACGGTCTTTTCAAGAATGCTCTTTATTTCTCGATTGGAAACTTCGACTTGTCCACTCGTCTGAGGGTGGTAAGGTGTAGCGATCCTATGCGTGACTCCATACTTGAGTAAGAGTTTCTCAAATTGTCTTTCAATGAAGTGCGACCCTCCATCACTAATCACTGCCCTGGGAATCCCAAACCTTGGAAAAATCACCTTCTTGAATAGCTTGATTACAGTTCTGGCATCACTTGTTGGGGAAGGAATGGCCTCCACCCATTTAGAGACGTAATCAACAGCTACAAGAATGAACTTATTATTGCAAAATGAAGGAAAGGGTCCCATGTAGTCGATTCCCCAAACATCAAATACCTCCACTTCTAACATGGTGTTGAGTGGCATTTCGTGCTTCTTAGAGATGTTTCCCGTTCTTTGACATGGATCACAAGCTAGTACGAACATCCAGGGCATCTCTCGAAAATATGAGGCCAATAGAAACCAGCCTGGAGAACCTTCCATGTGACTACAAGAATGAACTTATTATTGCAAAATGAAGGAAAGGGTCCCATGTAGTCGATTCCCCAAACATCAAATACCTCCACTTCTAACATGGTGTTGAGTGGCATTTCGTGCTTCTTAGAGATGTTTCCCGTTCTTTGACATGGATCACAAGCTAGTACGAACATCCGGGCATCTCTGAAAATATGAGGCCAATAGAAACCAGCCTGGAGAACCTTCGCTGCTGTCTTCGAGGCACTGGCATGTCCCCCGTAAGACGAGGAGTGACAACAACTCAAGATACTTGGGACTTCGGCTTCTGAGATACACCTCCTGTATATGTTATCCGCACCCTTGCGGAAAATGTAAGGCTCATCCCATATATAGTTCTTGAGATCAGAAAAGAACTTCTTCTTTTGTTGATAATTGAGCTCCGGCGGTAGAATCCCGCATACAAAGTAATTCACAAAGTCCGCATACCATGGAGCTTCCTCCCCTATAATGGCAAACAGTTGCTCATCGGGGAAAGAATCATCTATCGGCCGAGTGTCCTTCTCATGTTCAGATGGTTCCAGTCTGGATAAGTGGTCCACAACTAGGTTCTCAGTCCCTTTCCGGTCTCGAATCTCCAAATTGAATTCTTGCAGAAGCAGAATCCATCGGATGAGTCTCGGTTTTGCTTCCTTCTTAGTCATGAGATGCCTTAGTGCGGAGTGGTCAGTGTACACTATGACTTTAGAACCGACGAGGTAAGATCTGAATTTCTCGAAAGCAAAGACAACTGCAAGCAACTCTTTCTCAGTTGTGGCATAATTCGCTTGAGCTCCATCTAGAGTTTTGCTTGCATAGTAAATTGCATGGACCTTCTTGTCTCTCCTCTGTCCCAATACTGCTCCCACGGTATAATCACTAGCATCACACATGACCTCGAACGGCTCATCCCAATTTGGTGTTTGCAGAATGGGAGCGGTGGTCAGAGCCTCCTTTAACCTGGAAAATCTTTGTCAAACATTCTTCATTAAAGTCAAATGGAGCATCTTTCATTAAAAGGTTAGATAAGGGTTTAGAAATTTTTGAAAAATCCTTGATGAAACGCCGGTAAAACCCAGCGTGACCCAAGAAACTTCTAACTCCCTTCACATTTATTGGTGGGGGCAAATTTTCAATGACATCTATTTTGGACCTGTCCACCTCAATGCCTCTACCAGAGATCAAGTGCCCAAGCACTATACCTTCTTTTACCATAAAATGGCATTTCTCCCAATTCAGCACCAAATTTGTTTCCTCGCATCGCTGCAAAATCTTGGACAAATTTGTTAAACAATCATCAAAGGTAGTTCCATAAACAGAAAAGTCATCCATAAAAACCTCCATGATGTTTTCGATGAATTCAGAGAAAAT
Source organism: Sophora flavescens (assembly GCA_030762895.1). Classification (NCBI taxonomy): domain Eukaryota; kingdom Viridiplantae; phylum Streptophyta; class Magnoliopsida; order Fabales; family Fabaceae; genus Sophora; species Sophora flavescens. Next base: position 2,384,509 of record JAUPTC010000011.1, on the reverse strand, counting down.
TGCAGTCATGCATCTTTGAAAGGTAGCCGGTGCATTACATAGACCAAAAGGCATTCTCCTATAGGCAAAAGTGCCACAGGGACAAGTAAACGTGGTCTTTTCTTGGTCACTAGGATGGATAGGAATTTGGTGAAAACCAGAATATCCATCCAAGTAACAAAAGTATGAATGCCTAGCTAACCTTTCAAGCATCTGATCAATGAATGGGAGAGGGAAGTGATCTTTCCTTGTTGCCTTGTTCAGTTTCCTATAATCGATGCACATCCTCCACCCGATTTACTGTCCTAGTAGGGATAAGTTCATTATTTTCATTTCGAACAACAGTCATTCCCCCTTTCTTAGGAACCACATGCACCGGACTAACCCATTCACTATCAGAAATTGGATAGATAACCCCTGCATCTAACAGCTTGAGCACTTCCTTCTTAACCACCTCTTTTATGTTAGGGTTTAACCTACGTTGATGTTCAATGGATGGTTTATGCTCATCTTCCATTAAAATGCGATGCATACAAAAGGAAGGATTTATGCCCTTAATATCATCAATCGTATATCCAATCACTTTCCTATGCATTCTAAGCTCCCTAAGTAATTTCTCAGTTTCCAACTCGTTCAAGCTAGCATTTACAATTACCGGATAGGAAGAGTTAGGATCGAGAAATTCATACCTCAATGTTGAGGGAAGGGGTTTCAGTTCTACCTTAGGGGCTTCTTCATCCTTCAGATCTTTCATTTCTGGTGTCAACTCAAGTTTTTCCTTCTTTATTTTGTTGGGAGGAATTTCTGGACTAGCCTCCAGAAAGCGGGCATAATTCCCCACTTCTCCTCCATGAGCGCTTAAGTCTCCACCAATCAAACACATTTCCAGCGGGTCGTCGATACAAGCTTGTGCAGATTCTTCTTTCACCTGGTGCATTGAGTCAATCCTGCAACAAGAATCTTCAAAAGAAGGGTGTTTAATAGATTTAGCTAAATCAAATTCAACCCTATCATCACCCACAGTTAAGGTCAGTTTCCCGTTTTTAACATCAATAATGGCTCCTGCGGTTGCCAAGAAAGGCCTACCAAGAATAATGGGGATTTGGGAATCCTCTTCCATTTCGAGTACCACGAAATCCGCAGGAATGAAAAATTTACCAACCCTAATAGGGACATCCTCCAAGATGCCCACTGGAAATTTGACGGACCGATCCGCCAATTGAAGGGAGATTGTTGTGGGTTTTAGTTCACCCATCTCCAACTTCTTGCAAACAGAGAGGGGCATAAGACTAACACTAGCCCCTAAATCACACAAAGCCTTATCAAAACTTGTGTTACCAATTAAGCAGGGAATAAAGAAACTACCAGGATCTTTCAATTTAGGAGGCAATTTATTTTGAATTAAAGCGCTGCACTCCTCAGTTAAGGCCACTGTCTCATAGTCCTCTAGCTTCCTCTTATTTGACAAGATATCCTTAAGAAATTTAGCATATGTTGGCATTTGCTGTAATGCCTCGGTGAAGGGTACATTAATGTACAATTTCTTAAGGACGTCTAGAAATTTTCCAAACTGCTTATCCAACTTAACCTTCGCCAGCCTTTGAGGAAAAGGTATCGGTGGTTGGTAAGGTGGTGGAGGGACATACTTAGACACTTTTTCACTAAGCTCTTCCTCGTCTGAGGGTTGTGTCTTAGTAGGTTCCTCCTCCTCCGCTACACTCTTGTCATTACTCTCACCTTTAGCCTCAGTATTTTCAAGTTTCTTTCCGCTCCTTAGACTCACGGCTTTGCATTGCTCATTATTCGGGTTTACCTCAGGCTGTCAGGAAACTTGCCCGGTTGCCTCATCGAATTTCCAGCTTGTTGGGCAATTTGAGTTTCTAACATCTTGTTATGGATGGCTAGGTTATCGACCTTAGATGCTAGTTCCTTTATTGCCTCATTAACTACCCTCCCTTGTTGCCTAAATTCTTCGTTCTGCTTAGTTTGAGTGGCAACAAAGTTTTCCATGAGCGACTCGAGCTTAGATTTTTGAACCTGAGGGTATCCAGATGCTGGCTTCCTATTACCTTGTCCTTCTTGGAACTCGTGATTCAATGTGTTGTAGTTGTTTCCGTAGGAAAGGTAAGGACTATTCCTCCTCTGGTTGTAGGGATTCGGGGGAGCATAGTTTGGCAGCTTCGGGTTTGTGTCGTAGAAATTGTGGCAAGAGTTCACTTGCTCCCCTGAAGCACCGGACTCAGAAGCGACACCATGCAGGCACTCCATTATATCATGTCCCTGCACACCACAAATCTCACAAACAACATTAGTAGCACCGACTGAACTCATATGAGCTTTTTCAAGCTTATCAAATCGTTTATTTAGTGAGTCAAATTTAGACATAATCAGATCGGTACTATTTATTCGAACTTACCCCCCGAAAGCTTTTTCGGGTTATTACCTCTCTCAGAGCCCCATTGGTGATAATTGGTGGCCACGTTCTCAATGATGTTGAACGCTTCAGTCAGGGGTCTGTTCATGAAGGCTCCACCACCAGTGAGTCGAGTGACACCTTTGATGAATAATCCAATCCGTTATAGAAGGTGTGCACTAACAGCCACTTTTCCAGCCCATGATGTGGGCAAGACTCCAGCAATCCCTTGTAGCGATCCCAAGCTTCAGATAGACATTCTCCGTCTTTTTGGAAGAAGCCGGTGATTTGGGTCCTTAGGTAAGCAGTCTTGGATGGAGGGAAGAATTTCTCCAAGAATGCTTGCTCTAATTGGTCCCAAGTTGTCAACATGTTAGAAGGTACTTGCTTCAACCAAGCTTTTGCTTTTCCAGTCAGAGAGGATGGGAATAATCTCAGGCGTATAGCGTCGATCGAGGCACCCTGGATCCTTATCGCATCGGTGAATTCCAAGAATGTTTCCACATGATCCGTTGGGTCCTCTGAGGGCAATCCTCCAAACTGGTGCTGCCTAATCATGCTAATTAAGTGAGGCGGGATGGTGTAGTTTTCCGCCTCAATTTCCGGCCTTGCAATCCCAGTTCGCAGACCCCTAGCATTTGGGGCTGCGTAGTCCTTTAGCGGTTTGGTATCCGGTAGATTCGCCATTAGTAGAATGGGAATCAACCGCTCTCTCCCTCTTTGTAGTCTTCTTCGCCTATGAAAGGTCCGTTCGATCTCGGGGTCGGCTTCAACAAGGCTTCCGAGACTTAGGGATCTTTGCATAAACGGGAAGAATACCTAGGGAGAAGAGATAGATACTCTAGAGAAAGAAATAAGTATAAAATAAAAAATAAAAAAAATGTCCAGAAAAATCAATTTAAAAATCAATTGAAATTTAAGAAAGCACAGTCCCCGGCAACGGCGCCAAAAACTTGATGTGATAAATCCCGGCAAGTGTACCAGATTCGTTGCCAAGTTATAAAAAAATCGATCCCACAGGGACCGTGATCTCAAACTTCAACTAATTAGGAAATCGATAAAACTGGACTAAGGTTTTGAAAAGGTTTTTTGAATATTTGAAATAAGATCAAGTAATGTGACCAATTTCAATTTCGCAATTAAATAAAAAAGAAAGCGATTCGAATCGGGGTTTTCAAATTTAAAATGGGTTCCCGTGAATTGGGATACCACAAAACTGTTTATGATTCTGAATCGATTTCTCTTCTTGTCAATTACCAAAAATCTGTTTTGAAGGCGAATCTGTCCTAAGTTAGCTAATGCTCCCTCTCGGGTTACAAAAGCCGTGCCCGATTAAATCAATCCCTACTCGTGGTAATTGAATTTAGATCGGACCCCTTGAGTTTTGTGACGATTCGTGGATCCTCGAGGGACGGCTTCTAACTCTCGTGATTTCAGTCCCAAGTTCGATTCCTATGGATCCGACACCTAAGTTCACCGCTAGGTTCGTCCTTAGTGTATCTATGGCACGCAAACAAGTGGCCACCGAATTCGCGAGTAATTAAAACGATAGGGATCGAATCAAAAACAAATCTGAATTAACAAGAAGTCAAAATCTATACATCACCATAAACAAGTTTCGGGCATAGCCCCAATTCCTAGAAACTAGACTACTACTCAAGCTTTGTCATAGTGACAACAAGCTTGATTACAAAAATTATCAAATCAGAAAATCAGAGAAGAACAGGAGGAGAAGAAGAGATCCTAAGTTAAAGCCTAAATGGTAGCAGCCAAGTGTGTGGAAGCCTCTGACTTGATCCCATATTTATAGAACTGGGCAGTTGGAGTCCTAATCTAACTCAAATTAGATCCAATTCTGTTTCTTCTGATCCAAGTAACACGCATCACGGCCGTGATGGCCATCACGGCCTGGCCGTGATGCATTCTGCCATGTGCTCTGCTTCAGTAAGTGATCTGTCACGGCCGTGATGGCCATCACGGCCTGGCCGTGACAGATTCTGCCCTGAGGGTCTCTGGCTCAATATGCCTGTCACGGCCGTGATGAGCATCACGGCCTGGCCGTGACAGATTCTGACTTTTTCATCCTTTTTCAGCTTCACTCGATCACGGCCGTGATGGGCATCACTGCCTGGCCGTGATTAGCTCTGTTTGATCCTCTTCCTTGCCTTCCAGGCTCCCATCTTTGTGTCAGCTCCAATTGCGACTGATCCTGAGCATTTCAATCTATTTTCCTGCACACAAACACACAGAACCACCTTACTCGTTCCAAGGAAAAACTAACTAATAATCAAACAAAACAAGTCTAATCTATATGAAAATGCATGCAAAATGTTATGAAAATATGAGGTGAAATCACACTCATCAAACTACCCCAAGCTTAAGATTTTGCTTGTCCTCAAGCAATAACCAATGCCAGAAAAGTTAACCAATCAAAGTATGGACAGTGATCCTAGAACCCAAGTCTTGAATTCAAGCAATCAGGCATATTTCATTAAGAAACCAAGAGACAATCGATCTTAAGTCCAATTAGGAGCTTAGGTTCCCAGACTCACATCTCTCACCAATTCGGGTACGCTTCTCACCTCATTCATGTGTTTGAGGGTTTGTGACAATTCGCTCAGCTTCCTCAAGTAAGGTGCCCTACCATAAGCTTGACTATTAACCAAATCTCTACTTTATCAATGAAAACACACAAGAATCAAGTGGTCTTTTATTTCGGTTTTAACGGGGCCAAGGGATTTATTGTTAGGTGGGGAGATAAAAAAAAGGGAAAATTCTAGAGGCTTAAACAAAATTGACCAGTCCAAGCATGACACCTCCTAAAATTCCTTTTTTCGGGCTTCATTTTTTCACCTCCCCCCCCCCCCCCCCTTTTTTTTTATTTTATTTATTTTTTTTTATTTCTCGCTTTATTTTTCTCGTCTCCCTTCTCCTCCTTTTTTTTTATTTTTTTTTATTTTGAGAAGGGGAGAGTTTCAACTTTTCGAGAAATCCTCCTAACTTTTTATATCAACTTTATCCTTTCAACTAGCCTTCTTGCCCTTTGCAACATTTTAGAGGTGCTAAACTAAGCATAGTTCATTAAAATAGATCAATGGTACCAAGAAAAATATTTATTCTTTTAGGCTCAAAATTGGGCAACTAAGGGGCAATTTATCAGTCAGAGTTCAGGAGGCCTGAAAAATACCTAGTGCCTCAATCATTTTCAAATGTGTTTTCAAAAATTTTTAAGCTTTGAAACGGTTTCAAGTCATGTTCTAGAGGGCACAATACAAGAGGAAATAAATCACTCAATGACAAGGAATGGGGTAGATTTAGTGAGTACCCCTTTCGGCTCAAAATCTCACCTTTAGTGGTCTAGAATCGATGAGAAACCTAAGTCTAGGAACCATTTGCTAATTGTTAACTTCAAAAGATTGTCTCAAGCATTTTTCATTTTTAGCCTATCACAAGAATTCAAAAATTGAGTTCAAAAATCCACTGTCATAATTCAATCGATTGTCCTAACTGGCACAAAGTTTTCACTATTGGAGGCAGATCCTAAGCAGGGGACAGTTTAATCATGTGATTTGTGCAAACTAATCCTATATGAATGCAACATGCAAGGATGCAAAATTGATACCCCTACCCCAAGCTTAAAAACTTACATTGTCCTCAATGTAAATAATTAGGCTGGAGGGAGGAGAAAATAAAATAAAATAAAAGGAAAATAAAAGGAAAAAGGAACTCACTGAGGTGGGGGTGGGTGCTGGCTCAAATGCCAGTCGTAGAGCTGCTGGAGCGTAGCTCTCTGCTCCAACTGCTCCTGCCTAATGCCTCGCTGCTCCTCCATGATGCGCTCCTGGTTCGCTAAAATGGTGTCGAATGAGGATGCGAACCGCGTATAGGGGTCCTCAGATGACGTACCTGCAGCGGATGAAGATGGGTGCCTAGTCGGCCTAGCCTGCGGTGGCTGGCGTATCGGCCTTTCTACTCTAATGGGCTGAGGTTCCTCTCCCACCGGCACTTTCCAAGTCGCCGGGTTTGAAACATCTAACAGTGTCGGGTTCGGGAGAGGAATTGGCTGCCTCAGCCTGGGGTGTTTCAGTAAGTAAATGTCGTCCTCCGGACGATCATCCCCATGGCCTCATAAGCCTGTAAGGTGATACGGTCCGCGCCAGGAGCGGCCTCAAAACCATCCAAATCAAAGTTGAAGTGGAGGCATATGGTGGTGATGAGGCCACCGATGACAATAGTGCCAGACGCACTTTTGGCAACCTTCAAGAGGTGCCTAGCCAAATAGGACCCTGTGTCCACATTGCTTCCAGGGTGGAGCATGGCCCACAATATAAGGACCTCGTCCTGGCGGACGGACCCATCACTCTCGCCCCGGCCAAACAGGGTGTTGGCTATTACCCTGTGCATGTATCGATCTTTGGGGTTAGCGAAGGCCGTGGATTTGGATGTGCGAGGTCAAACCTTCGCCCTCACAGTCTAATACCGACCGGAAATCATGCGCACTGAACCCTACGGGGCATCTTCGCTCACCCCCTACTGGCAATCCAAAAATTCTATTAAACTCAGCCAGGGTCAGTGTGAAGTCCTGGTTGAAGAGGCGGAAAGTGATCCGCCCTTCTTTGCAATGCTGCCCCTGGAGGGTTTGAGTTCAGGGAACTCAGGAATTCCAGTGTAGGGCCCGCGTATGCAGGGTAGCGGGTGTGAGCGAACTCGCTCCACCCTACGTTTTGCAACATCCAGTTAACATCCACAGTCAATCCTAAGGTGTCTAAACAGGCGTCATCAAGATATTTAGTTTGTACAATTTTTCTATTTTTTAACACATTAAACCTATCCTGTTGAGCACTGTCCCTAAAAATTATGCCAAACCCATACCCATCAGTTTCAGAATGTGAAGAGCTAGAGTCAGAGAGGTTACCTGCTCTACCGCGAGCGCGCGATGCCTGGGCTGCTCTTTGCCTTTTCTTTGCCATGATCCAGAGAGTGCTAAAGATCCCAGTCTCCTTTCCTGTGCTTCTGTAATGGGTGGTTAGGGATCCAAATTTGGGGTTTTTGAAGTTACCCAAAAGTGGAGGTTTTTGCTTGATGGTGTTGATGAGTTGGTGATTTTCGAAGGTGTTAGCTATGGAGGAGTTATGGAGGGGAAGGGAACCAGAGGAAGGAGAGGGTAAGAAGGAGAGGAGGAGGATGGCGTTGGGTTGGAAGTGTGAGTGGTGAGGAGAAGGAAGAAGAAGGAGAGTTACGGCCGTGATGGAGTGGAAATCTGAGAAAATAGGATTTTAAAACCTAGGTCTGACACGCATCACGGTCGTGATGGCCATCACGGCCTGGCCGTGATGCATTCTATTCTAGCAAAAATGGGACATCACGCCCGTGACGTCTGTCATGGCATACCCGTGATGACTTTTGACCTCCCCTTTGTGCCTGTCACGGCTGTGACCACAATCACGGCCTGGACGTGATAGGCTCTGTCTCTTCATGTTCTGTACATCACGGCCGTGACACAAATCACGGCCTAGCCGTGATGATTTCAGTTCTGTTCGATTTACTGTCACGGCGCGTGATCTATGTCACGACCTAGCCGCGATGGACTCGACTTGTGAGTACTTGCCTTTCACGGACGTTATGGCAATCACGGCCTGGCCGTGACAGCAGTCCGACCTTTCCTTTCCATTCCTCTTCATTCTTACGTCGTTTCTCGACCTGAAATCACTTGACAAATATTTATTTATGGGCTTTTTCCTCTTGATCTTCTCAAATTATTCAAGAGTTATATTCAAAAATAAATGGAAAGATAAGAAAGAAAACTTGGGTTGCCTCCCAAGAAGCGCTTATGTACGGTCTTAAGCTTGACCACCGTCCTTTCGGTCCTTCATTTGCTAGTTCTAGGAGGGGAATTGCAACCTCCTGCTCAAGTGGATGTTCCCGAGGTAGTGTTTCAGCCTCTGTCCATTGACCTTGAATGTTCCTCGTTCTCGGCTCCCGGACCTCGACGGCACCATACGGGAATACTTTCATTACTTTAAATGGCCCGGACCATCTTGACTTGAGCTTCCCTGGAAATAACCGCAACCTCGAGTTATAAAGTAGCACGAGTTCTCCTTCATGGAATTCTCGACGAAGGATATGCTTGTCGTGCCACCTCTTTGTTCTCTCTTTGTAAGATCGTGCGGACTCATAGGCATCCAGCCTTAACTCATCAAGTTCCTGAAGTTGAAGAATTCTCCTTTCCCCAGCGGCTTTCATATCATAGTTCAGCATCTTAATGGCCCACAAAGCTTTATGCTCAAGCTCGACGGGTAAGTGACATGGCTTACCGTAAATAAGCCTAAAGGGTGTCATCCCAATAGGAGTCTTGTAGGCCGTACGGTATGCCCAAAGAGCGTCATCAAGCCTTAAGGACCAATCCTTCCTCGACCCTGAAACGGTCTTTTCAAGAATGCTCTTTATTTCTCGATTGGAAACTTCGACTTGTCCACTCGTCTGAGGGTGGTAAGGTGTAGCGATCCTATGCGTGACTCCATACTTGAGTAAGAGTTTCTCAAATTGTCTTTCAATGAAGTGCGACCCTCCATCACTAATCACTGCCCTGGGAATCCCAAACCTTGGAAAAATCACCTTCTTGAATAGCTTGATTACAGTTCTGGCATCACTTGTTGGGGAAGGAATGGCCTCCACCCATTTAGAGACGTAATCAACAGCTACAAGAATGAACTTATTATTGCAAAATGAAGGAAAGGGTCCCATGTAGTCGATTCCCCAAACATCAAATACCTCCACTTCTAACATGGTGTTGAGTGGCATTTCGTGCTTCTTAGAGATGTTTCCCATTCTTTGACATGGATCACAAGCTAGTACGAACATCCGGGCATCTCTGAAAATATGAGGCCAATAGAAACCAGCCTGGAGAACCTTCGCTGACAGCTACAAGAATGAACTTATTATTGCAAAATGAAGGAAAGGGTCCCATGTAGTCGATTCCCCAAACATCAAATACCTCCACTTCTAACATGGTGTTGAGTGGCATTTCGTGCTTCTTAGAGATGTTTCCCGTTCTTTGACATGGATCACAAGCTAGTACGAACATCCAGGGCATCTCTCGAAAATATGAGGCCAATAGAAACCAGCCACGGAGAACCTTCGCTGCTGTCTTGAGGCACTGGCATGTCCCCGTAAGACGAGGAGTGACAACAACTCAAGATATTTGGGACTTGGCTCTGAGATACACCTCCTGTATATGTTATCCGCACCCTTGCGGAAAATGTAAGGCTCATCCCATATATAGTTCTTGAGATCAGAAAAGAACTTCTTCTTTTGTTGATAATTGAGCTCCGGCGGTAGAATCCCGCATACAAAGTAATTCACAAAGTCCGCATACCATGGAGCTTCCTCCCCTATAATGGCAAACAGTTGCTCATCGGGGAAAGAATCATCTATCGGCCGAGTGTCCTTCTCATGTTCAGATGGTTCCAGTCTGGATAAGTGGTCCACAACTAGGTTCTCAGTCCCTTTCCGGTCTCGAATCTCCAAATTGAATTCTTGCAGAAGCAGAATCCATCGGATGAGTCTCGGTTTTGCTTCCTTCTTAGTCATGAGATGCCTTAGTGCGGAGTGGTCAGTGTACACTATGACTTTAGAACCGACGAGGTAAGATCTGAATTTCTCGAAAGCAAAGACAACTGCAAGCAACTCTTTCTCAGTTGTGGCATAATTCGCTTGAGCTCCATCTAGAGTTTTGCTTGCATAGTAAATTGCATGGACCTTCTTGTCTCTCCTCTGTCCCAATACTGCTCCCACGGTATAATCACTAGCATCACACATGACCTCGAACGGCTCATCCCAATTTGGTGTTTGCAGAATGGGAGCGGTGGTCAGAGCCTCCTTTAACCTGGAAAATGCTGTCAAACATTCTTCATTAAAGTCAAATGGAGCATCTTTCATTAAAAGGTTAGATAAGGGTTTAGAAATTTTTGAAAAATCCTTGATGAAACGCCGGTAAAACCCAGCGTGACCCAAGAAACTTCTAACTCCCTTCACATTTATTGGTGGGGGCAAATTTTCAATGACATCTATTTTGGACCTGTCCACCTCAATGCATCTCTACAGAGATCAAGTGCCCAAGCACTATACCTTCTTTTACCATAAAATGGCATTTCTCCCAATTCAGCACCAAATTTGTTTCCTCGCATCGCTGCAAAATCTTGGACAAATTTGTTAAACAATCATCAAAGGTAGTTCCATAAACAGAAAAGTCATCCATAAAAACCTCCATGATGTTTTCGATGAATTCAGAGAAAATTGCAGTCATGCATCTTTGAAAGGTAGCCGGTGCATTACATAGACCAAAAGGCATTCTCCTATAGGCAAAAGTGCCACAGGGACAAGTAAACGTGGTCTTTTCTTGGTCACTAGGATGGATAGGAATTTGGTGAAAACCAGAATATCCATCCAAGTAACAAAAGTATGAATGCCTAGCTAACCTTTCAAGCATCTGATCAATGAATGGGAGAGGGAAGTGATCTTTCCTTGTTGCCTTGTTCAGTTTCCTATAATCGATGCACATCCTCCACCCGGTTACTGTCCTAGTAGGGATAAGTTCATTATTTTCATTTCGAACAACAGTCATTCCCCCTTTCTTAGGAACCACATGCACCGGACTAACCCATTCACTATCAGAAATTGGATAGATAACCCCTGCATCTAACAGCTTGAGCACTTCCTTCTTAACCACCTCTTTTATGTTAGGGTTTAACCTACGTTGATGTTCAATGGATGGTTTATGCTCATCTTCCATTAAAATGCGATGCATACAAAAGGAAGGATTTATGCCCTTAATATCATCAATCGTATATCCAATCACTTTCCTATGCATTCTAAGCTCCCTAAGTAATTTCTCAGTTTCCAACTCGTTCAAGCTAGCATTTACAATTACCGGATAGGAAGAGTTAGGATCGAGAAATTCATACCTCAATGTTGAGGGAAGGGGTTTCAGTTCTACCTTAGGGGCTTCTTCATCCTTCAGATCTTTCATTTCTGGTGTCAACTCAAGTTTTTCCTTCTTTATTTTGTTGGGAGGAATTTCTGGACTAGCCTCCAGAAAGCGGGCATAATTCCCCACTTCTCCTCCATGAGCGCTTAAGTCTCCACCAATCAAACACATTTCCAGCGGGTCGTCGATACAAGCTTGTACAGATTCTTCTTTCACCTGGTGCATTGAGTCAATCCTGCAACAAGAATCTTCAAAAGAAGGGTGTTTAATAGATTTAGCTAAATCAAATTCAACCCTATCATCACCCACAGTTAAGGTCAGTTTCCCGTTTTTAACATCAATAATGGCTCCTGCGGTTGCCAAGAAAGACCTACCAAGAATAATGGGGATTTGGGAATCCTCTTCCATTTCGAGTACCACGAAATCCGCAGGAATGAAAAATTTACCAACCCTAATAGGGACATCCTCCAAGATGCCCACTGGAAATTTGACGGACCGATCCGCCAATTGAAGGGAGATTGTTGTGGGTTTTAGTTCACCCATCTCCAACTTCTTGCAAACAGAGAGGGGCATAAGACTAACACTAGCCCCTAAATCACACAAAGCCTTATCAAAACTTGTGTTACCAATTAAGCAGGGAATAAAGAAACTACCAGGATCTTTCAATTTAGGAGGCAATTTATTTTGAATTAAAGCGTTGCACTCCTCAGTTAAGGCCACTGTCTCATAGTCCTCTAGCTTCCTCTTATTTGACAAGATATCCTTAAGAAATTTAGCATATGTTGGCATTTCTTTGTAATGCCTCGGTGAAGGGTACATTAATGTACAATTTCTTAAGGACGTCTAGAAATTTTCCAAACTGCTTATCCAACTTAACCTTCGCCAGCCTTTGAGGAAAAGGTATCGGTGGTTGGTAAGGTGGTGGAGGGACATACTTAGACACTTTTTCACTAAGCTCTTCCTCGTCTGAGGGTTGTGTCTTAGTAGGTTCCTCCTCCTCCGCTACACTCTTGTCATTACTCTCACCTTTAGCCTCAGTATTTTCAAGTTTCTTTCCGCTCCTTAGACTCACGGCTTTGCATTGCTCATTATTCGGGTTTACCTCAGGCTGTCCGGGAAACTTGCCCGGTTGCCTCATCGAATTTCCAGCTTGTTGGGCAATTTGAGTTTCTAACATCTTGTTATGGATGGCTAAGTTATCGACCTTAGATGCTAGTTCCTTTATTGCCTCATTAACTACCCTCCCTTGTTGCCTAAATTCTTCGTTCTGCTTAGTTTGAGTGGCAACAAAGTTTTCCATGAGCGACTCGAGCTTAGATTTTTGAACCTGAGGGTATCCAGATGCTGGCTTCCTATTACCTTGTCCTTCTTGGAACTCGGGATTCAATGTGTTGTAGTTGTTTCCATAGGAAAGGTAAGGACTATTCCTCCTCTGGTTGTAGGGATTCGGGGGAGCATAGTTTGGCAGCTTCGGGTTTGTGTCGTAGAAATTGTGGCAAGAGTTCACTTGCTCCCCTGAAGCACCGGACTCAGAAGCGACACCATGCGGGCACTCCATTATATCATGTCCCTGCACACCACAAATCTCACAAACAACATTAGTAGCACCGACTGAACTCATATGAGCTTTTTCAAGCTTATCAAATCGTTTATTTAGTGAGTCAAATTTAGACATAATCAGATCGGTACTATTTATTTCGAACTTACCCCCCGAAAGCTTTTTCGGGTTATTACCTCTCTCAGAGCCCCATTGGTGATAATTGGTGGCCACGTTCTCAATGATGTTGAACGCTTCAGTCAGGGGTCTGTTCATGAAGGCTCCACCAGCTGCGGAGTCGAGTGACACCTTTGATGAATAATCCAATCCGTTATAGAAGGTGTGCACTAACAGCCACTTTTCCAGCCCATGATGTGGGCAAGACTCCAGCAATCCCTTGTAGCGATCCCAAGCTTCAGATAGACATTCTCCGTCTTTTTGGAAGAAGCCGGTGATTTGGGTCCTTAGGTAAGCAGTCTTGGATGGAGGGAAGAATTTCTCCAAGAATGCTTGCTCTAATTGGTCCCAAGTTGTCAACATGTTAGAAGGCACTTGCTTCAACCAAGCTTTTGCTTTTCCAGTCAGAGAGGATGGGAATAATCTCAGGCGTATAGCGTCGATCGAGGCACCCTGGATCCTTATCGCATCGGTGAATTCCAAGAATGTTTCCACATGATCCGTTGGGTCCTCTGAGGGCAATCCTCCAAACTGGTGCTGCCTAATCATGCTAATTAAGTGAGGCGGGATGGTGTAGTTTTCCGCCTCAATTTCCGGCCTTGCAATCCCAGTTCGCAGACCCCTAGCATTTGGGGCTGCGTAGTCCTTTAGCGGTTTGGTATATGGTAGATTCGCCATTAGTAGAATGGGAATCAACCGCTCTCTCCCTCTTTGTAGTCTTCTTCGCCTATGAAAGGTCCGTTCGATCTCGGGGTCGGCTTCAACAAGGCTTCCGAGACTTAGGGATCTTTGCATAAACGGGAAGAATACCTAGGGAGAAGAGATAGATACTCTAGAGAAAGAAAAAGAAATAAGTATAAAATAAAAAATAAAAAAAATGTCCAGAAAAATCAATTTAAAAATCAATTGAAATTTAAGAAAGCACAGTCCCCGGCAACGGCGCCAAAAACTTGATGTGATAAATCCCGGCAAGTGTACCGGATTCGTTGCCAAGTTATAAAAAAATCGATCCCACAGGGACCGTGATCTCAAACTTCAACTAATTAGGAAATCGATAAAACTGGACTAAGGTTTTGAAAAGGTTTTTTGAATATTTGAAATAAGATCAAGTAACAGCCAATTTCAATTTCGCAATTAAATAAAACAGAAAGCGATTCGAATCGGGGGTTTTCAAATTTAAAATGGGTTCCCAGGAATTGGGATACCACAAAACTGTTTATGATTCTGAATCGATTTCTCTTCTTGTCAATTACCAAAAAATCTGTTTTGAAGGCGAATCTGTCCTAAGTTAGCTAATGCTCCCTCTCGGGTTACAAAAGCCGTGCCCGATTAAATCAATCCCTACTCTCGTGGTAATTGAATTTAGATCGGACCCCTTGAATTTTGTGACGATTCGTGGATCCTCGAGGGACGGCTTCTAACTCTCGTGATTTCAGTCCCAAGTTCGATTCCTATGGATCCGACACCTAAGTTCACCGCTAGGTTCGTCCTTAGTGTATCTATGGCACGCAAACAAGTGGCCACCGAATTCGCGAGTAATTAAAACGATAGGGATCGAATCAAAAACAAATCTGAATTAACAAGAAGTCAAAATCTATACATCACCATAAACAAGTTTCGGGCATAGCCCCAATTCCTAGAAACTAGACTACTACTCAAGCTTTGTCATAGTGACAACAAGCTTGATTACAAAAATTATCAAATCAGAAAATCAGAGAAGAACAGGAGGAGAAGAAGAGATCCTAAGTTAAAGCCTAAATGGTAGCAGCCAAGTGTGTGGAAGCCTCTGACTTGATCCCATATTTATAGAACTGGGCAGTTGGAGTCCTAATCTAACTCAAATTAGATTCAATTCTGTTTCTTCTGATCCAAGTAACACGCATCACGGCCGTGATGGCCATCACGGCCTGGCCGTGATGCATTCTGCCATGTGCTCTGCTTGCAAGTGATGCATCACGGCCGTGATGGCCATCACGGCCTGGCCGTGACAGATTCTGCCCGAGGTCTCTGGCTCAATATGCCTGTCACGGCCGTGATGAGCATCACGGCCTGGCCGTGACAGATTCTGACTTTTTCATCCTTTTTCAGCTTCACTCGATCACGGCCGTGATGGGCATCACGGCCTGGCCGTGATCAGCTCTGTTTGCTCCTCTTCCTTGCCTTCCAGGCTCCCATCTTTGTGTCAGCTCCAATTGCGACTGATCCTGAGCATTTCAATCTATTTTCCTGCACACAAACACACAGAACCACCTTACTCGTTCCAAGGAAAAACTAACTAATAATCAAACAAAACAAGCCTAATCTATATGAAAATGCATGCTAAATGTTATGAAAATATGAGGTGAAATCACACTCATCAATCGTCTCGGGCAAGTATATCACGTATGGTGGTGACCCGGTCTTCTGATGCTAGGAAAACATCACCCTGAATGAACATGGGGTCAATGAACCCATAAAGGGCGAGGTTACCTTGATCAACTAACATACGATGCAGATACCTAATATATTGAAAAATCATGTTAATTATCATAGTATTTAAAAATTAATTACTTAACTTATAAATAAAATGTACTTACATGCACCATTATGATAGGTGTGCAGAATTAGCCATTTCTTTATTGAGTACAATCTCCATAAGTTCCTTCTTTGGGATATACAGTTCATCACCTGGACTGGCATCATGTTCCAACCTTACCAAAGCCGCGTCATTCTCCATGGTGACAACCTGTATAGCCAGAAGTTTAAAAATATCGCCAGGTGCCCCTTTGTCGATCCCCTAAATAACAAAGATATATATTAGTAATCATAGATAAGTTATTTCACTCGTAATTAATGAAATGGTCAAATGAATACCTTGGCAGGAGCAGACATCTCTGGACTTCCTGGATCCGACCTTTTAGGAAGAATATCATTTCCAATATCCTATAACGAATAAAAATAAAGCATTATATTTAAACAATAATAAATAATTTCAACTATGAATACAGAAAAACACAACTAACTGAATACCTCAGATGCAACAAGAAAGTTGACTAGTCTTCTTGGCCAGAGGATGAAGTTACAGGGGGCCTGACCCACTGTTTGAACCTCCTCAGTGGGCACAGGGACTCAAGCATCAGCATCTCGAATAATCTCAACAACGGCCCTCAACTGATCATCCGGTAATAAACTATGGTGTATGGTATTACCTAAGTTATTATGTGCCCTCCCCAATGCCACTAAGCGGCAATCATGATGATCATCAACATACAGCTCACACCTATCAAGGTCGTCATCATCATCATCATCATCATCATCATCATCATCATCATCATCATCACCATCATCATCATTTTTAGGATGATGAGGAGGATCACATGAGCCCTTAGTGTTCACATGGACAGAGGGTTGGACACCGGCTGTCATCTGCTAGGACATAAAAGTCAATATTGCCATCTGCTGGGCAAACTGCTCGGCCATCTCCTGTCTAAGCTCAGCTGCAATCTCCTGTTTTAACTATGCTCTATCTGCATCAACATCCCTGTGGCATTGGTGTGAAGATGAACCATGGTATTGGTGAATGCCGACGCCCCATCCAATACCAATGACATGGCCCGGGTGGTTTGGTTTACCGATGGCAGCAGCTAAGATATCATCGCGTCCTCTAGGAACAAAGGTTCCTTGGGTTACCTGCTCATCCAAGGCATCCTATCACATATAAAATATCAGGTCACATTACAATTCGGTAACAATCTTAAAATGACAATTATAATTCAAACTATACTTACAATCTTCTCAGCTACTTGGAGGGCCTCCTCAGATGTATATTGTCCCGTTTTCTTTGTCGGGCCCTCTTCCATTTACGATGGCATGGGGGTAGAGGTGGATCAACAACCTCTGGACGATTTTGAGCGTTAGGATCCACCTGAGATGCTGCTTCCTGACGTGCTTTCTTTTCCTCTTCCACCATTATCTGACTAAGCTTTTTATATCCCCCACGAGACATGACTTGGGGGTAGACATTCTTGCTTTGGTTTTCCTGCCCCCTTTCCCTATTCTCCTGTTATAAATAGAAGACAATGAAATTACATAAGTAAATAAAATTAATGAAATTACATAAATTTAGAGACAAATCAAATAAGTTAACCTGAAAGCTGGGATCATGTCGGCTCTGAACAAAGTGATCCCACGTCGCCTGGTCAAGAAACGGGTACACCTCAAGTGGGTTCTTTTCACATGTTGGATTGAATACATAGTATCTGCCCAGGTCGACCTTAAAAGCCCTCCAACGCTCACCAGCATACTTTAGCAAACGCTTCTTCATAACCGTCGTATCCGGTATGTCAAAGGTGAGCTACATTAAGACCAAAAGAATCAACGAATTACTGTATGATATTAGTAAGATTAAAATAAAGTAGATACAGACAAACACGGGACGTAAAAGTATAGATACCAGAATACTCTCCCATATCTGATCCTTCAAGTCCGTCGGTACATCTTTCCAAATATCAATGAGTATACTAGGCCTGCTCCTAGCAAGGGTCGCCACAAAACTGTTAAACTGTTCTGCCATTGGCCCAATAGGATGAAGGAGGGATATTCTCAGGATCAGTCATGTATACCTGTTTAAACAAAAAAAACTTGTTAGTATGTCAGGATAAATATCATACATAACTTATAAATATCGATCAATGTGCTTAAACATAACTTATAAATATCAACGTAAACATATAATATGCCTTTAAACATAACTCAAACTAAACTTACTTTGTGGTCAATTAGTAAATTTCTCCCATAACCCTTCTTGGTGATCATTACGAGTAACATGTACATCATCCACTTCATTTTCCTCATTGAAATTAGGCGCTCGTGTTGAGAAAGAAGGAGTATCAGAAATATCAAGAGTTGAATCTTGATTTCCCTCACTACCATTATACATGTTTTTTCCATGGAGAACCACTGACCACCTTTAGTTTGAAGGATCACGGATATAAAACACTTGTTTTGCTTGGGATGCCATAATGAAAGGCTCCTCTTTATTACCTACCTTATTAAGGTCCACCAATTTGAATCCTAACTCATCGGTTTGCACACCATTGTTACTGTCGACCCACTAACATTTAAAAACAGGTACTCTAAACTTCGTGTAATCAACCTCCCATATCTCTTCAATGATTCCAAAGTATGAAACGGATGCCATAACAGGGTTTTAATCTTTCGAACTAGAGAAATGCATGGACTCAGTGACGACCATAACCCTACTATTTTGCATAGTACTTTTGTCATCCTGGGACTTTGTATAGAATGAAAACTTATTGATATCGTACCCACTCCAGCATATGACATCAAAGTTAGGCCCCTGTGCTAGCCATTTTAATGTATCAGAAGCAATACCATCATTTGCAATTTTTTCTTTAAACCAGTTCAAGAAAGTCTTGTTATGCTTGTTCAAACACCATTTTTCATTCATTCTAGGGTAAGTTTCATTGATGATGCTTTTGTGCTCACATAAGTATGGTTCAACCTCATCAGTGTTATTCAATATATACAAATGTGCTTGAAGGACTTCCTCCCGATCCATGCTCTTAACAGTGATACCTCGTGTACCCTTACCATCATATCTTCCTTCGTGACGAGACTTCGGAAGCCCTACAGGTTCCGCTTCTGACATGTAATCTGTACAAAACTCAATGGCTTCTTCTGCAACATACCTTTCAACAATAGATGCTTCGGGACGGTGTGAATTCTTCATATATCCTTTCAAGATCTTCATGTATCGCTCAACCGGGTACATCCACCTTAAATAAACGGGGTCGTACAATCTAATCTTCCTCACTAGAAGAACAATCAAATGAACCATGATGTCAAACAATGAAGGTGGAAAATACATCTCCAATTGGCACAAGATAATGGCTGCCTAATTTTCTAAGTCATCCAACTCTTTAGTGTCAATGACCTTGCTACATATAGCATTGAAAATAAGCATAACCTAGTAATGGCATGTCTGACTTTTTTAAGTAATATGTCACGAATGGCCACCGGTAGTAGTTGTTGCATCAAGACATGACAATCATGAGACTTTAAGCCAACTAATTTGAGATCTTTCATTGATACAAGTCTTTTGATATTTGAAGAGTAACCCTGTGGCACTTTGACACCCCGTAGACATTCACAGAAACTTATTTTCTCTTTTTTTGATAAAGTATGACATGCTGGGGGCAAATAAGTCTTATTATCCCCCACTTTAAGTGGAGCTAACTGCTCTCGTATACCCATCGCAACTAGATCCAGATGAGCATTCACACCATCCTTTGTCTTGCCTTGAATGTTGAGAAGCGTTCCGATTAAACTGTCACACACATTTTTCTCCACATGCATCACATCAATACAATGTCTTACATCAAGCTTGCACCAGTATGGAAGATCAAAGAAGACCGACCTCTTCTTCCATATTTTCTTCTCGGTAGCCTTCTTCTAGGTCTTCCCATAGATAACATTAGTGTTGTTCACCCTTTCATAAACTTCCTCTCCAGTCAAGGCCACCGGAGCAATTTCATTCTCCGATGCCCAAGGTAAGCTGTCTTCCTTCCATGTTGTAGTTGATTGTAACATGTGCCTTCTTCACATATTGGACATGCTTTACACCCCTTAACACTATACCCACACAGGTTCCCGTATGCTGGAAAGTCATTGATGGTGCAAAATAACATGGCACACAATCTGAATGTCACACGGCAATACCCGTCGATCACATCAACGTCTTCATCCCACAACATTCTCAAGTCTTCAATCAAGGGACTCAGATAAACATCAATATCATTTCCTGGCTGTTTAGGACCTGAAATCATCATACTTAACATAATGTATTTGTGCTTCATGCACCACCAAGGAAACAGGTTGTAAATTACCAGGAGAACTGGCCATGAACTATGAATACTACTTAAGTTTCCATATGGATTCATTCCATCGGTAGCAAGTCCAAGCCTGAGGTTTCTGGGCTCATTACCGAAATCCGGAAACAAACTATCAATTCTCTTCCATTGCAAAGAATACCGAAGTTGTCCATCACACTTCCTCTCATCTGCATTCCATATAATGTTCTTTACGTCATTTACATTATCAAACAATCGCTTGAACCGCGGAATCACGGGAAGATACCATAACACCTTCGCAGGAGGACCTTTGGTGACCACATCACAACTAGAATCACCATCCTTCACTTTGTAGCGTGATACCCCACACCTGGGGCACTCGTGTATCTCTTCAAACTCTTTCCTGTACAATATGCAATCATTGGGGCAAGCGTGTATTTTCTTATACTCCATACACATCGGACACAATATCTTCTTCGCCTCATAGTTTTGAGATGGCAATGTGTTGCCTTCTGGAAGCATGTCTTTCAACAACTCAAGCAATTCGGTAAAGCTTTTATCGCTCCACCCATTTCTCGCCTTCACATTGAACAATCTTAACACCGTTGACAACCGTGTGAAATTAGTGCACCCCGGATACAAATCCACTTCTGTATCACTGCACAAAGTATCATACACATGTGTGCGCCAAAAAGACTCTTGCCCAACATCACGGATCATGTCCTCTAGTCCATCGTCCATTTCCACGTCATCAACTTCCTCTCTATCCGACACCCTCGGCATGTCTAACGATTCACCATGACATATCCATGTTGTATAACTCTTGCAAATCCCCTCACAAATAAGATGATCATGTATCTCCTCAGCTTTCTAGTCGTCTCTCATTCAAACAGTTAACACAAGGACAATAAAACCTTTTGTTACCACTATCAGGAGCATTTGTTTTTGCAAACTGTAGAAAATCTTCCACTCCATTCTCATACTCATCACTTGTCCGTCTAGCATTCATCACCGCGATCCATGACTAAACCAATAACTTTGTACTTAGTCCAACATATTCATCAACCACTTCTTATGACAGGGTATGGCTGATAAGCCTCTGGGTCATCTAGTTTCCAGATAGAAAAGGGGTAGATTTTGTGCCTAATCGGGTGAGTCAACCTCGCTAATCTCCCAAATTGGTCTTGTTTTGTTCCTAAGTTAGAATTTGATTCGTTTAATGCATTTTTAGTAGTTTTTAGTTTATTTTGAGTAGAATTACTCTTTTCATTTCCTTTTATTGTTTCACGTTAAAAGTGAAGCTCTTAGAGTCAAGGAAAATGAAGAAAACAGTGGAAAAGCAATGCTGGAAGTTTCACCTTGCGAAACAGGATCTCGCCTCGCGAGCCTGAAGACCAGCCTAAACAGTAATAGTCACCCTTTCTGTCTCGCCTCACGAATCACCATCTCGCCCCGCGAGCCTGAAGGCCTGACTATGCCAGAGATGTCACCCTTCTATCTCGCCTCGCGAATAACCATCTCGCCTCGTGAGTATTCAAATCAAGATGGAGCCAAAACCGAATTTCGCCTCGCGAGAGCTTGCTCGCCCCGCGAGAGGGCACGACCCAGAACCTCTATTTATAGGCTGTTTTAGGGCAGATTAGATACCTTTTGTTCACCACTTGTTTTAGATCGTTTTTGAGAGACGAATCCTTATTCTCTGGAGCTGCGTCTCCCTATGTTCTTTTCCTATTTTACAATTATGATGAACTCCAATTGTTTGTGCGTTGTTACAAGCATGAGGAACTAATTCCCTTGTCTAAGGGATCAATGAAACCACCCATGGCGGTGTAGCGTTCAATGTGATGTATGTTTCCCTCTTTACCTCAAATCATGTTTTGTAATTCTGAATTTATTGCGTTGATCATAAGCATGCATGATTGACTAGTTAACGTGATGAGACTTGTTCGCGCTGTCGCGCACGTGCCAAAAAGAACGAGCGGTTTGCAAAAATGTAGTTTAGGGCGACAACTTGGATATCGTCTCACAAGGACTCTTAGGTTGTTGTCATTAACACAAAATCAGTTTTGGGGGGTTTGGGTAATTGAAATAAAATAAATAAAGAAACAAAACGTAAACAGAGAAGTTAAAATGACAAATAAGCTAAAGACGATTAACCTACTGTTATCAGTTTCCCACTATCATCGGTTCATATGATTCCAAGCCCTCAGCAGATTCTAATCCCCTTTCGGTTGTAGCAACAATTAACAAACGAAATCGCTACTACGGATATATGTTCCTATTCCCGAATTAAACAAATGGGGTGAAGCCCTCATGAACTAAACGAACATGAACGAACACACGCGAATTAAACAAATGCGATTAAGTATAAGAACATAACATCACCGAAATGAATCAACACAACACTATACACTCCTGAATTAAACAAACAGAAACATATAGCATGGTATTGAAAAGAGAATAGCAATTAAAACAGGAATTACAGAACCTCAAGTGTAAATAAAAACCAATCACAGTAGATTAATCCTAGGAGACTGGTTCTCCATTACAAAGGGAAAACAAAACATCTCTAAGAAAAGAAGATAAACTACTACCACTAAAACTAACTACTGCTCTACTAAAGCTAACTCCCCAGTTCTGCCTTCAAACAGGCTTATATACACGTTCTGGATTCCGCTGTCTCGCGAGGCGAACACTGTCTCGCGAGGTGAATATCATGAACAGTCTGCATCATTTGGTCTTCTCGCGAGGCGAAGAACGGCTCGCGTGGTGAGGAATGGAAAAGTCATGGCTTCTGGTCTTAAGTCTCGCGAGGAGAGGAATATATTCGCGAGGCGACACAGAAAGGTTTGAAATTTCAGGAACAGTCACCTTCAGGTTCGCGTGGCGAACAACCTTCTCGCGGGGCGAAAGCTCCAGATTTATTTCTTTTTATTAACCTGAAAACAGGAAAAAGCATAAGTACTTTATTTAACTCTAAATCAACTAAATTAACTTAAAAAATACTTTACAGACTCAAAATGCTGCTTAAAGACAATCAAGTCTAATTTGGGCGAATATGATATAAAATTAGCACAAAACCCTGGTCATACTAGTCATAAAACTAGACGAGCCATTGGCTGATCAAGACTTGATAGGTAATTCGCGTTTAGAACTTGAATTGGGATCATTGATTGAATATTGCACGAGAGTGAGTAGGAGATCAGTGCAACCTTATAGGGAACAAGTTTTAATAGAGTTTGATGATTGGGTTATGAGACCGTAGCAAGTAATTAACTCAATTGTTGAATACGTCCTATTGAGCATGATAGTGTCATTAGGAGAATTTGGGGGTCCTGGTTGACATTGCAATTGAACTTAGGGAGGGGATCATCATCACTTGGGTACTATGCACGATTGGGTAGGTGGATTTGTGACCTTAGATGTTTAATCCAGATTTTAATTCTTATCTTATCTTATCGCTACCTACTTATTTTCTGATTGATTTGTTGATTTAAATTGCTATCCTATTTTCTCTCTCTTCTCAACCACTTGCTTTTACTTGGTCAAACGTATCGAATTTCTTGCGAATTGGTAGCCCAATCCCTGTGTCCGACCTCGGTAATTACTTATCGTGTTTATTACTTACGACGACCCGGTACACTTGCCGGTGACTCAACAATGGCCCTATCCCATTCGAGAAGAAACATTTTCAACATTCGGTTAACAGTTAGTCCTTAACTCTCATGCTCATACTCGACAACATTTCGGCAGCATTTCCTTTCGGTCTCCGACGTACACTACTTGAACGCGATGACATCCACCACGATAAAGTATGCACCCGGAGAACGAAAGGAAATGTATCAATCCGAACTTTCATCAAGTATATAACATTAGAATCAATGAATAACTATTTTAACTGAATTAAGAAAATGTTTTTTCCCAAACTGTCCAACTTTGGACAATTCAAGATCCAACACAATGAGCGGTACATTAAGCACGTACACGTGTGCTCATTAGTATTGCATCTCAAACTGGAAACTAAGGCTTTACTAATTATGTAGCTTGCATGAAGATGGGGCTTGAAAAGTGAAGAAAATGAGCCAAACAGAGCCCATCACGTCCTAGTCGTGACAGCCATCACGGCCTAGCTGTGACAGCCATCACGGCCATGATAGAGTAGAGTTGAAAAGAAAGAATCGAAAAGTCATAACTGGTCACGGCCAGTCTGTGATGTCCATCACGGCCATGACATGCCAACTGAACCAGACCCTCACAGGCAGAACTGATCACGGCCTAGCCATGATGGTGGTCACGGTCGTGATAGACCAACCAGTGAAGCAACCTCCAAGGCAGAATCCGTCACGGCCTAGCCGTGACAGGCATCACGACCGTGACGCGTGATACCACCACTGGTGTTCCTTTATATGTCTCATTTGTCCACCAATTGGAAAAATCTAGTCTTGGAGCCATTTCCACTATGGTGGATTAGACACAGATTCACACTTTATAACACTTCACACAAAGAACAACACATGCAAGTATATTATATTTATGTGTGTGTGTGTGTGTGTGTGTGTGTGTATATATATATATATATATATATATATATATAGATAGATAGATAGATAGATAGATATACACTGAACAAGGACTCAAGACACAAACTACATCAAAGGGGCCACCCTCTTAGAAAACCAGCATTAGAATATTAGAATAAGAATATTATATCTTCACAAGTCACAACATACCCACACTGTTTGCTCAGTTTTGATATCCTCCACAAAATTCTCTCTTTCTTTGTGAACCTATGATGAGCCTGAAAACTAGTAACAGGGAAAATGAGGAGTGGTTTCATGTGCCATTCTCAGGCATCCCCTATTTACTTATCCAACCATTTGGAGTCAAAGTTCATAACTTTTCTAAACAAGAAACGAATAAATAACATTTACTTATCCAACCATTCTCCTCAAAGATCATATAAGAAGTCCCAACGCTAGAGATGATATAATTCTACAAATTTATAAAAAAAATTGAAGAAAAGGGTTTACCTTTGGAGGAGAGAGGAGGGTGACCCTTAAGCCGCACCACAGAACCCTTTCCCTGCCGCCGCTGTTGGTGTAAGGGTTGAAGAACCCTTTCGAGGAGTGAATGGTGGCAGCGATGAGTGAAATCAAAGAACTGGCGCAAATATTCAAAGAAATCAAAACGAAAAGGAGGGAGAGTGAGCTCACAGGCATGCAGATGAAAATGACAGATGAAAAGGTCTCTTATATAGCAGTGCAAAAATGAAAAGGAGGAAGAGGGAATTAAAAATGACAGAAAACAATACACATCGGTTAAAAAAACCGATGTTATGAGGTTTTACACATCACTTATTTTAAAACCGATGTTAAAAGTTATATTATTTATTTCCTTATTTTTTTATTCGTTTTTCCACATCGGTGTTTAAAAAACCGATGTTAAAACATACACATTTCCACATCGGTTATAACAAAACCGATGTGTTAAATTATGCATTTTTAAATTTTTTTATTTTTGGTTCAATTTTCAACATCGGGTTTTTAGAAACCGATGTTCAAACCTTTATAACATCGGTTTAATATAAAACCGATGTTAAAAATTTTCACTTTAATATCAAAAATACCACCGCCTCCTTTTTCACATCGGTTTTTTTTAAACCAATGTTAAAACCCCGATGTTAAAAAAATGGTTTTGGGACAAAAATAGGGTTAGAATTAGGGTTTTGGGTCAAAATTAGGGTTTGAATTATGGTTTTGGGTTAAAAATAGGGTTTTGGTTCAAAAATAGGGTTTTGGGTCAAATTTAGGGTTTAGGGTCAAAATTAGGGTTTAGGGTTTGAAATAGGTTTTTGAGTTAAAAATAGGGTTTTGGGTCAAAAATAGGGTTAGAATTAGGGTTTTGGGTTAAAATTAGGGTTCAAGGTCAAATTTAGGGTTTTGGGTTAAAATTAGGGTTTTGGGTTTGAATTTGGGTTGAGTTTAAAATAGGGTTTTAGGTCAAAAATAGGGTTCGAATTAGGGTTTTGGGTCTAAATTAGGGTTAAGATTAGGGCTTTAGGTCAAAATTTGGGTTTTAGGTCCAAATTTGGGTTTTGGGTCAAAATTAAGGTTTCGGGTTTTGAGTTAAAAAAGGGTTTCGGGACAACAATAGGGTTATAATTAGGGTTTTGTGTATAAATTAGGGTTAGAATTAGGTTTTGGGTCAAATTTAGGGTTTATGATATAAATTAGAGTTTAGGGTCAAAATTAGGGCTTAGGGTTTGAATTAGGGTTTTGGGTAAAAAATAGGGTTTTGGGTTTAAATTAGGGTTTTGGATTAGAATTAGGGTTTTCAGTCAAAATTATGGATTTGGGTCAAAATTAGGATTTGGGGTTTGAATTAGGGTTTTGATTTAAAAATAGGGTTTTGGGTCAAAAATAGGGTTAGAATTAGGGATTTGGGTTAAAATTATGGTTTCGGGTAAAAATTAGGGTTCTGGGTCAAATTTAGGGTTTAGGGTCAAAAATAGGGTTTAGGGTTTGAATTAGGGTTTTGAGTTTAAAAAGGGTTTTGGGTCAAAAATAGGGTTAGTATTACGGATTTGGTTTAAAATTATGGCTTTGGGTCAAAATTAGGGTTCTGGGTTAAATTTTTGATTTAGGGTCAAATTTTGGGTTGAGGGTTTGAATTAGGGTTGAGTTAAAAATAGGGTTTTGGGATAAAAATAGGTTCAGAATTAGGGTTTTGGGCCTAAATTAGGGTTAGAATTAGGGTTTAGGGTTTGAATTAGGGTTTTGGGTTAAAAATAGGGTTTTGGGTCTAAATTTGGGTCACAATTAGGGTTTTGCATCAAAATTAGGGCTTTGGGTTGAATTTAGGGTTCTCGGTCAAAATTAGTGTTCTGGGTTAAATTTTGGGTTTTATCGTCAAATTTTGGGTTTAGGGTTTAAATTAGGATCTTGAGTTAAAAATAGATCGTGCATCAAATAAGCATATGGCTCTGCTAGGGTTTGTTGTTGCATGAAACTCTAGGGTTTGCATGATCATGGCTTCCGGTTGTCCTTGCCCATGGCCCTTCCTTCAGCCTCTTGCCCCATCGCCCTTTCCTTCTACTTGTTCGCCTCCTTCTCTTCCTGCACAGAAAAAAATCCTTTGCCCAGGCACTCTCCAATTCTTTTGACATTCCCATTAGTCAGTTAACTAAGCCACGACTGATTGGAGATGTGTTCTCGATAAAGATCTCGGAGGAGGAATACAAGCTTGGATTGGAAAGCAGTAAAAATAGTCTGCATGGACGTTTGATCCTTCAGAAGGGTAATCAGCCTATCAAACTTCAAGACTTGAAAGATAAGCTATCGAAATTATGGAACCCGATTGGTCATTGGCATATGATTCCTTTAGGCAAAGGATATTATGAATTCAACTTTGCATCCTTGGAAGATTTGCGTAGCGTTTGGGCTGTTGGGTCCGGGAATCTGCAGCCAGGCATGCTAAGGCTATATCAATGGAGTCCAGATTTCAATCCGAATCTTCAAAAACAGACCCATGTTCAATCCTAGGTGAGAATTTATGATCTGCCTATGGAGTACTGGAGGCCGAAAATTCTCTTTGAGATTGCAAATGGAATAGGCACTCCAATTGCTTTAGATGAATCTACAAAAAACAAAGTCTTTGGCCATTTTGCCAGAATCCTGGTTGATATTGATCTCTCTGGACCTATCCCAAATGGTATCAGGGTTGAAAGGGAGGCTCATGCATTTTATGTTACGTTCGATTATGAAAGACTCCCCTCTTTTTGTTCTTGCTGCCTCTCGATAGGGCATGCTGCTGGGGAATGTAAGAGAAGCCTTAACAATCCTGCACCCCGAAAGGAACAGCCTTTTATCCAGAAACCAAAATATGCTTATATTCCTAAACAGTCAAGTGCCAGGAAACCAGATGTAGATAGGGTTATCCCTAAGCTTGTGATTGGTGAAAAGGAAGCTTCAGGTCAGGATCCAGTGAACTGTGGTAATCAAGTTCCTAACATTGTTTCGGCTGATACCAATGTAGGTGTTCCAGTAATGAATAATGCAGTAGTGCAGCAGATTGTCAATAATGCAGAAAATATACAAGGAATTCAGGTGGATGGAAATACTTCTGACTATGATGAATCAATTCATCCGGAATCTCACCAGGCAGCCAGAGTTTTATCTGATCCTGGATTTCATACTCCAATGGTTGGTGCAGAAAACACTGGAAATGCAGTGCAATCTATTAGTCATGTCTCTGAATCTATGGGTGGCTTAGAACATAATGTCAATTCTATTCCCCAGAGTATCAATGCAGTTATACCATCCTTAGTGCATGATCTTCCTCAGCAGGCTCAGCGTGATATTAGGATTGTGTCTAAATTCTGGAGCAATGGTATTGAGGAGGAAGACAATGATGTGGAAGAGGAATGCCTTGAAGCTCAGTCTAAACAAGGAAAATTTGAAGTGTTCATTTCGAAATCTCAGAAGAAAAAACTGAGGAAAAAACAGATTGCCCTAGCAAAGGCTGGTAAAGCAAAAGCCCAGAATAGGGCCGGTCCTAGTAATTTTGCATGATGAAGCTCCTTTTCTAGAATGTTAGAGGAATTGGCAATCTTGATACTAGGTTAGTTTTGAAGAAGTTTCTGGTTTCAAATAAGCCTGAGATTATCTTCATTGTTGAGTCGTGGATCAGCATTGATCAATTCCCTGATAGGTTTTGGAAGAAACTGAATCTTAAAGTTTTTGCAGTTAATGATAGGAATTCTCTCTTGCCTAATCTTTGGTGTATTTGTCATGAAACTTTGCATCCCTCTGTTATTGCTTGCTCTAACCAGCAGGTTTCCTTCTCATTGAAGTTGGAATCTCAGGAAGTATTCATTTCTGCCATATATGCTAGTACTAGTTATCTTAAAAGGAGAGAGTTGTGGGCTGAACTGTTGGCTCTACAACAAGCTAATGATGGACCATGGTGCTTCATTGGAGATTACAATGTGGTCCTTGGTGCACATGAACAAAGGGGTGGTTGCTTGCCTTTGAAGATTGCTTCTGAGTTCAAGCTTTGGTCTGACAGTTGCCAATTATCTCATATTATGACCCGTGGTGCTTAATTCACTAGGTCTAATGGCAGAAGAGGTAATGCTTTAACAGAGAAAAGGCTTGATAGAGTGGTTTGTAATGACAAATGGTTTAGTTATTGGTCTAGTGTTGCTTGCTGCACACTCCTTAGAAGTAAATCAGATCATCATCCTTTGCTTTTATCTTTGAGGAAAGAGGACAGTAACTTCAGTTCTTCTTTTAAATTCATGAAAATGTGGGCTTCTCACCCTGACTGCACTAAGATAATTGAAGAGGTTTGGAACTCTGGGGTAGTAGGTTTCCCTATGTACATACTGTCTCAAAAACTAAAAATGTTGAAAGGAAGGTTAAAAAGCTGGAATAAAGACTCTTTTGGGAATGTGAACATCAATGTTGCTTCTGCCATGGCCAAAGTAGACAGCATTCAGCAAATAATTAACTCCTCAGGAATGACATATTTGTTATTTGAGCAGGAACAGCAGGCCCAAATTGAACTGCAAAAAGCTTTGCACTTCCAAGAAGAATTCTGGAAGGAAAAATCCAGATTGGATTGGCACATTCAAGGAGATAGGAATACTGAGTTCTTCCATAGGATCACCAAGATTAGGAATGTCTCAAAGCAAATCTCCATGCTCAGACATGAGGATCAAGTTCTGCTTGATGCAAAGGATATAGAGGATCATGTTTTGAATTATTACACCAAGCTTTTCAGTACTGAAAATCAGTGCATGGACAATGGCTGAGTTGACAGAATTGTTAGCCCGATGGTATCTAGAGATGATAATCTTATGCTAACTAATCTGCCTTCCCTTGAAGAAGTGAAAAATGTTGTATTTTCTCTAAATCCAAATGGTGCTCCAGGGCCGGATGGATTTGGAGGCTTCTTCTTTCAAAATTATTGGGAGATTGTTCAGCATGATGTTTGTAAAGAAGTCATTCAGTTTTTTGAGCAGGGCTGGTTGCTGTCAAACCTGAATTCAAATCTTTTGGTTCTAATCCCTAAGTCTCAAGGTGCAGATAGAGTGGAGGAATTTAGGCCTATTGCCTTGGCTAATTTCCAGTTCAAAATCATCACTAAAGTCTTAGCAGACAGGCTGGCTAAGGTTGCTCCAAAGATTGTCTCTGATAATCAAAAGGGCTTTATACAAGGTAGATATATTACTGATTGTCTCTGCACTGCATCAGAGTGTGTAAATATGCTGGACAAAAGGGCTTTTGGTGGTAATTTGGCCTTGAAGATTGATGTCAAGAAGGCTTTTGACACCATGGACTGGTCCTTCCTTTTGAAGGTCCTTCACTCTTTTGGTTTTGATATCAAGTTCTGCCATTGGATAGAAACTATTCTGAAGTCAGCTAAACTTTCTATTGGTATCAATGGTAAGTCAGTTGGTTTTTTCTCTTGCAAGAGGGGAGTTAGGCAGGGTGATCCATTGTCACCTCTACTTTTTTACATTGCTAAAGATGTATTGAGCAGGGCTATCTGCAAGTTGGTTCAAGAGGGCAAGCTCAAAACAATGGCTGGCCCCAGAGGTCTCAGTCCTCCCTCTCATATCCTATATGCGGATGATATTCTTATCTCTTGCAGAGCTTCCATCCAGAATTTGTCCTTGTTAATGTCCATTTTTAAGGAGTATGGAGAGGCTTATGGTCAATTGATTAACACTCAGAAATCCAAGTTTTATGCAGGTAATTTTTCTGCAATCAGAATGTCTTCCATTGCCAATGTTTTAGGATTTACTGCTGGCAGGTTCCCTTTCACATATCTTGGGCTGCCTGTGTTCAAAGGGAAGCCAAGGAAATCCCATTTGCAGTCCATTACAGATAAGATCAGATCCAAACTTACCACATGGAAGGGAAGTCTGTTGTCAATTATGGGCAGAGTTCAATTAGTTAAGTATATGATTACTAGTATGATGTTGTATAGCTTTCGGGTTTACTCATGGACCTCTAGCTTGCTGAAATCAATTGATTGCTGGCTAAGAAACTTCATATGGTCTGGCAATACAGAAGTCAAAAAAACTGTGACAGTGGCTTGGAAAAAAATCTGCAAACCTGAAGCTGAGGGAGGTCTTGGTCTTAAATCATTTAGATCTGTCAACAGTGCTTCTATGCTTAAGTTGTGCTGGGAATTCACCTATTCATCTGAGTAGTGGGCTTGCCTTCTGAGAGCAAGAGTTCTGAGGAGAAACACAGTGATCCAATATTCTATCTCCTCCTCAATATGGTCTGGAATCAAGCTCCATCTGCATACAGTTGTGGAAAACTCAGCCTGGATGCTAGGTGATGGTGCTGATATCAACTTTTGGAATGATATATGGTTGTCTAAACCCTTAAACTCATTGCTTGCTTTCCCAGCTCAGTTACAGTCTTCTTTAAAAGCAAAGGTGAAGGACTTCTGGTTCAATAATTCTTGGAATATTCCAAGTATTATTTTACAGCATTGCCCTGCTATTGCTGCAGAACTCATGCACATAAGCATTCAATCTTTCCCTTGTAAGGATACCCGTGTGTGGTGTAGGAATGAATCGGGGTCCCTAACACTGAAGGATGCATATCAGTTCCTCCACAATAATGGTCAAACAGTTTCTTGGGCTAAGTCTCTTTGGATTAACTGTGTCCCTCCTTCCATTTCCTTCTTGGTTTGGAGAATCATTCACAACCGTATGCCTACTGATGATAATCTTTGGGCCAATGGCTGCATGGTTGTCTCAAGATGCAATTTATGTGGTTGTAGTTATGAAACAACTACTCACCTATTCTTTCATTGTGCCTTTGCAAAAAATTTGTGGTCCTGGCTGAGCAACATGCTTAGCTTGACTATAGACACATCTTCAATGCTCACTGTTTTTTCAATTTGTGAGAATCAATGGAGCTCTCAAGTAAAGGACCTTTTGACTGCTGCAATATCAAGTATCATCTGGGCAATCTGGCATTGCAGAAACAAATCAAGATTTGATGACAGATCCATCCCTTTGCAGGTTGCCAAAAACATGATCCTTGCAAAGGTTAGCCTGGCAGGTAACTTGAGCAATGGCACAACTTCTGCATCCCCTCAGGAACTCAGGATTTTGAATGAGTTTAAAGTCAGCTGCCATCTTAATCGTGCCCCCCAAATCACTGAAGTTAAATGGCATCATCCTCCTTGTTACTGGGTTAAGTGCAACACTGATGGAGCTGCTAGAGGTGCCCCGGGTCCTTCTGCTTGTGGTGGCATTTTTCGTGATCATAGTGCTGCTACCCTTGGTTGTTTTGCAGCCAACCTTGGTGTCAATTCTGCTTTTTATGCGGAACTAATGGGTGCAATCTTGGCTATTGAAATTGCCCACAAAAAAGGATGGTCGTTATGGCTGGAATGTGATTCCCAAATGGTATTAGCTGCGATCTCCTCTCCATCTATGGTTCCTTGGAAAATAAGAAATATATGGAAAAATTGCCTGTCCATTATAAGGGATATGCGTTTTGGTTCCTCCCACATCTTTCGTGAAGGCAACACTTGTGCAGATAAAATTGCCAATCATGGCTTGCTGATTAATGGCTTTTTTTGGTGGGATTTGATACCTAGTTTCATTAGGGATGATTTCCATAATAATAGAATAGGTCTCCCTAATTTTCGTTTTAGGTGATTTCATGGGTTTGGTTTTGCCCCCCCATGCTTTTGTATTGTTCGTTTTTGTTCTTTTTTAATAAATTGAGGTGTGCTGCATATGATGGATAGTGGCTAAGGTGCCAACCTAGTTGGGATGTTAGTCTCTATTGTGATGCTTTTGCATGCCTCTTTACTTAAAAAAAGCTGCTTTAGTGTATGTTGACCAGTTCGACAAGGCCTGTTTTGTAATCAAACCTAAGATCCCAAGTGGGACAGTTATATTTATATGTATGATGTTTATTTTCATGTTGAGTGTTCATCACCTTTTCTTAACTTCTTTTAACAAAAAAAAAAAAAAAAAATTGAGTACCCTTTTTCAATAACCCTATATAAAAGGTTATTTTTCTGAAAGCAACCAGCGTTTTAAATAAGTTTCATTTCCGCAACGGGTAACCATGTCATGCCAGGTTTTAGGGTGTCACATTAGTTGGTATCAGAGCTAGTCGAGTCTTTCCGGAATGTTTGGGTTTAGGTCAGTTGTTTTGAAGTTATGTTTTTCTCTGTCTGGATGTTATTATAACCCGTGAAACACATCCCTTTTCTGGTTGTTATCGGACTGCTTGTGTGGTATAGGTCAGTATGAACC
This sequence comes from Sophora flavescens, assembly GCA_030762895.1. Lineage (NCBI taxonomy): Eukaryota > Viridiplantae > Streptophyta > Magnoliopsida > Fabales > Fabaceae > Sophora > Sophora flavescens. The sequence goes on along the minus strand of JAUPTC010000011.1, from coordinate 2,351,263 downwards.
AGAGAGGTGCTCATGGACTCGGACGAGGCTACGGAGGAATGGATTTCGCTTCCCAAGCGCTTGCTGACGTGGCTGCTGCCATAGCTCTTCAGACGGCTAATGCTGCTACCCAGAACCAACAAGAGCAACAGAGGGCAGAACAAGCTGTAGAGGGAAGGCATCTGGACGCTTTCCGACGTCAGAATCCATCGCAGTTTGATGGAGACGTGGATCCAATAAAGGATGATCTTTGGATTCAGGAGTTAGAGAAGATCTTCGATCTAGTACACACTCCAGAGGAATCTAAGGTACCCTATTCCGTGTTCCAGCTAGTGGGCGATGCTGAGTACTGGTGGAAGGGCACTAGGCAGTTGTTGGAGGCTGAGCACCAGGTGATCACTTGGAGAGTATTTCGTGGCAAGTTTCTAGACAAATACTTTCCCCAGAGTTTCCAGAAAGAGAAGGAGCAGGAGTTCATGAGGCTGAGTCGGTGGGACCTGGCAGTAGGGGAGTATGTGGCGAGGTTTGAATCCCTTGCCAAGTATTTCCGTTTCTTTCAAGACAATCCCAGTGAGGAATGGAAGTGCGAGTAGTTTGAAGCCGGTCTGTGCTTCGAGAATAAAGAACCGGTATTGCCGTTGGAGATCAGGAACTTCCAAGCACTAGTGGAGAAGTGCCGGAAAATTGAGATGATGCGCAGAGGAAGGGATAACAAGGGAAGCGTAGGAGGACCTGTTCGTCCTAAGAGCCAGGATCAAGGCCAGAATTCAAAATGGAAGCAGAACTAGAGGAAGCCGTATCACCAGGCATCTAGATACAACCAGAGACAACAAGCTCGTCCCAGTGTTTCGGAGACAGGAAGTGGAGGCAAGAGAAACAATGATCAAGGCCAAGAAAGGAGATGTTTCAGGTGTGGAGATCCGAGCCACCTGGCCAATGCTTGCCCGAAGAAGGATTACAAGTGTAACAACTGTGACCGCGTGGGACACATGGCAAAGGAGTACCGTGCACCGAAGAGGGAGCATTCTGTCAACCATGCCAGAGTAAACAAGCCAACCGCTAAGGGAAGAGTGTATACCACGAGTGGTTCTGAGGCATCAAACTCCGCTGATCTTGTGCAAGGTAAGTGCGACATTGCAGGTAATCTCTTGTCTGTACTTTTCGATTCTGGTGCAACTCATTCTTTTATTTCGATGGATCGTGTGAAAATTCTAGACTTGCCTGTTTTTTCCTGCCATATAATCTGATTGTTTCTACCCCAATCTTTGAACTCCGTGACTGTTAATTATGTTTGCTTAAATTGTCATATCATCGTTCAAAATAGACATTTCCTTGTAGACTTGATCTATTTGCCTTTAGTACAGTTAGATGTAATCTTAGGCATGGATTGGTTATCTTTCAACCATATCCTAATAGATTGTGCTCAAAAAACCTTAATCTTTAGGGAGGAGATTTCTGTATTTTCATCTGGTAGTTAGGTAAGAGCTTTTTTGAAAGAAGGAGCTCAAGGTTACATTCTGCTGTTTTCCCTGGACGTCGAGAGTGAGTTTGACTTGGAATCCGTACCTGTCGTTCGAGAGTTTCTGGAGGTTTTCCCTGAGGATGTACCTGGATTGCCACCTGTTCGGGAGATCGAGTTCGCGATTGATCTGATTCCAGGCACTGGACCAATATCCATGGCACCATATCGCATGTCGCCATCAGAGTTAGAAACCTTGAAGTACCAACTTGAGGAGCTGATGAGGAAAGAGTTTATACGACCTAGTGTGTCACCGTGGGGAGCTCCAGTCCTGCTAGTAAATAAGAAAGATGGAACTGCTAGGCTGTGTGTGGACTTTCGTCAATTAAACAAAGTCACGATTAAAAACAGATATCCTCTTCCAAGGATAGATGATCTTATGGATCAGTTGTGTGGTGCGGCAGTGTTTTCAAATATAGATCTGCAGTCAGGATACCACCAGATACGAGTAAAAGCAGAAGATATTCCTAAGACAGCGTTTCGAACACGCTATGGGCATTATGAGTATTTGGTGATGCTGTTTGGAGTGACGAATTCACCTGCTATATTCATGGACTATATGAATAGGATCTTTCGTCCCTTTTTGGATCAGTTCGTAGTTTTCTTCATTGATGACATTCTGATCTATTCTCCGGACAAGGAGACTCATGCTGAACACCTTAGCATTGTTCTTCAGATCCTGAGAGAGAAGTTGCTCTATGCGAAACCGGATAAGTGTGAGTTTTGGTTGGATCAAGTTCAATTCGTGGATCACGTAATATCCCGCGAAGGTATCACTGTGGATCTGACGAAGGTCGAGGCTGTTTTGGAATGGGAAAGACCGATAACGGCAACAGAAATCCGTAGTTTTGGGGATTTGGCTGGCAACTACAGGAGGTTCATTGAGAGATTTTCCAAGATTGTAGGACAACTCACCCAGTTGACTCGTAAGGACCAAGCATTCGTGGTGACAGAAGCCTGTGAGAGAAGCTTCCAAGAGCTGAAAAAGAGGTTGACAACCTCACCGGTATTGATCCTACCTCATCCCAAGGAATCTTTTGAGGTTTACTGTGATGCTTCGCATCAAGGTTTGGGTTGTGTGCTGATGCAAAATCGGAAAGTAGTAGCTTATGCTTCGAGGCAGTTGACGATTCATGAGAGGAACCATCCGACGCACGATTTAGAACTGGCTGCTGTAGTCTTTGCTTTAAAAATCTGGAGACATTACTTGTACGGGGTTACTTTTAATGTTTTAAGTGACCATAAGAGCTTGAAGTACCTGTTTAATCAGAAGGAGTTGAATATGCGTCAGAGACGTTGGTTAGAATTCCTGAAGGATTATGACTTTCAACTACAGTATCACCCTAGAAAGGCTAATGTAGTGGCTGATGCCTTGAGCAGGAAGTCAATTCAGGCATCAGTAATGATGGTTAAAGAGCAGGAATTGCTGAAACAATTCCGATATCTAAGTTTGTCAGTTGAGAGTACGCCAGGAAAACTGTGTCTGAATAGGACCACCATGTCAAATGGATTAATGGAGCATATAAAGGAGAAGCAAGAGACTGATCAATATCGTCAGAGAGAAGAAAGAGACTTGTACGTCAAGGAGCTATGTTAGAGTTTAGAGAAGGAACAGATGGAATCTTGAGGTTTGGCGAGAGAATTTGTGTACCTGATGATGCTGAGCTGAGGAAGCTGATTTTAGAAGAGGCTCATAAGAGCAGATTGAGTATGCACCCAGGAGCCACAAAGATGTATCAAGATCTTAAGAAGTTGTACTGGTGGTATGGGATGAAGAGAGATGTAATGGAATACGTCGCTTCTTGTTTGGTATGTCAGAAAGCCAAAGTGGAACACCAGAGCCCAGCAGGAATGTTACAATCTTTAGATATTCCAGAATGGAAATGGGATGGAATCTCGATGGATTTCATGACCAGTTTACCAAGGACTAAGAAGGGTTATGAGGCTATATGGGTAATAGTGGACCGACTGACTAAGTCAGCTCACTTTTTTCCAATCAATATGAGTTACTCTATGGAGAAGCTAACCCAACTGTACATCGGAGAGATTTAGACTGCATGGTGTGCCTTCGAGCATTGTTTCAGATCGAGACCCGCGGTTTACATTGAGGTTTTGGCAGAGTTTGAAAAAATCGCATGGAATGAAACTCAGATTAAGTTCCGCATATCATCCACAGACTGATGGACAAACGGAAAGGACACTATAGTCACTAGAGGACTTGCTGAGAGATTGTGTTTTGGAGGATGTCGGGGGTTGGGACGAGTCCCTACCGTTGATAGAATTCTCCTACAATAATAGTTTCCATTCAAGCATTGGAATGGCACCTTATGAATCCCTATATGGTCGACGATGTCAGACGCCTTTGTGTTGGTACCAGGATGGTGAGAGTTTGCTGTTGGGTCAAGACTTCTTGCAACAAACGATAGAAAAGGTGAAGATGATCCAGGAGAAAATGGGGACTACTCAGAGCCGATAGAAGAGCTATGCGGACAAGAGACAACGACCTCTAGAGTTTGAGGAAGGCAAACACGTATTCTTGATAGTCACGCCAACGACTGGGATTGGCAAAGTACTAAAGTCCAGAAAGCTTACTCCCAGGTTCATTGGACCCTACCAAATTCTTCATCGTGTAGGTCCAGTAGCTTATAAAATATCTTTACCACCCTTTCTCTCCAATATCCATAATGTCTTTCATGTCTCCCAGTTGAGAAAATACATTCTTGATCCATCACATATCATAAAGCCTGAGAAAGTACAGTTAAAAGAGAACCTGTCCTTTGTGACTTCGTCGGCACGAATCGCGGATAGGATGACAAAACAGCTCAGAGGTAAGCAAATTCCTTTGGTCAAAGTTATCTGGAATGAGACAACTGGAGAAGCAACGTGGGAAGTTAAGGACAAGTTGAAGTTTCAGTACCCTGAGTTATTTCAAGGTATGTAATTTCGAGGACAAAATTCTTTTTAGAGGGGTAGAGTTGTAACACCCTGTTTTTCGTATGCTTCTTTATCAGTAAATACATGCTTTAATGTGTTTATTTTTTATAAAATCAGGAGGATGATTTTATTTAAAATAAAATCATTTTCTTGTGTTGTTTTACCGTACGAAGTCACAGTAAAATTTTCGGTCGAAAATTCAGACGAAAACCGGTCCGGGTTCTCACTGCTAGTACAAGTTTACTGAGCTAGAGACCAAATTTTAATTTGTGAATGAGACGGTTAGTGTTTTTATGATGTTTTGTGTGGGTTCGAAGTTTTTCGGAAAATCTTGTTCGGGACCAAATCTTAGGGATTTCCCGGGTGAAATCGTCGGGAAATATGATCGGGGAAGTCATCTTATACGCAACGGAGCAGAGCATCAAGAGAATGAAGTGACTTGATGTGAAGGTTATGACACACCTCAAAAGGTGAATGACCGCGCTGTCGCCACGCGCCAAAAAGAACGAGCGATTATGAAAATAATGCAGTATAGAGCGACAACTCGGATCGTCTCTCAAGGACTCTTTAGTTGTTGTTATTATTAACAGAAAATTAGTAAAAGTTAGAACTGGGGGTTTTGGGATTTGAAACTAAATTAAGAAAACAAATCAAAAACAGAGAAAAGAAACAAGCAGCTTAAGAAATTAGCAAATAAACAAAAGCGATTAACCTACTGTTCTCAGTTTCCCACTATCATTGGTTCATGCAAATCCTAAGCAGATACTAATCCCCTCCCGGTTGTAGCAACAATTAACAAACGAAAACCGCTACTACAGATGTATGTTCCTATTCCCGAAATAACAAACGGGGTTAAGCTCTCATGAACAAACGAACATGAATGAACACACGCGAAATAACAAACGCGATTATATATAGGAACATTACATCACCGAAATAAAACAATACCACATTATACATTCCTGAAATAACAAATAGAAACATACAGCATGGCATTGAAAAGAGAAAAGCAACTAAACAAGGAATACAGAACCTCAAGTGTTAACAGAAACCAATTACAGTAGATTAATCTAGGAGACTAGCTCTCCATTACAGAAGCAAAACAAAAGAAAGAGAAAATAAGACTAAAACTAATTAACTACTAACTGAGACTTAGCCAAAACTGACTAGCCACACTTTCATTCTGCCATAGAACAGTTTATATACAACTTCTGAAATTCAAGGCCTCGCGAGGCGAAGCACTGCTCGCGAGGCGAATAACACGAAAGGTCTGCAACTCTTGGTCTTCTCGCGAGGCGAGCATATCTTCGCGAGGCGAACTCTTCAAATTCCCAACTGCAACGCCCGTGGCCTTCAACACGGGCAAGCTGTGATCGTCTCTGACTTTTCATGGTTGGATGACTCGCGAGGCGAGCCATTTATTCGCGGGGCGAACCAGAGACTTTGCATTTTCTTGGAACAGTCAGCTTCGGGGTCGCGAGGCGAGCGTCCTTCTCGCGGGGCGAGAAACTCCAGAATTATTCCTTTTTATTTACCTGAAAACAGAAAATAAAAGTAAATACTTTATTCCCTCTAAATCAACTAAATTAACTTAAAAACACTTTACAGACTCAAAATACTACTTAGAGACAATCAAGTCTAATTTGGTTAAAAAATGATATAAAATAAGCACAAAGCCAAGGTCTTGACTAGTTATAAAACCAGTCAAACAGAGGCTCATCAATGAATCATGACCTTTTTTCAAAAATCTTACTTTTTCATCTTTATCTCTCCAATCGCATCAATATGAACTTAACTCCTTATCCACTCTACAAGCAACCCACCTTCTTTCTTCTCTTCTTTCTTCGTCTCCCAAAACCGAGACCCTCTCCTCTCACTCTCTGTAAACACTATTCATTTCCACACTTCATCACTTTCCTCCATTTCTCACATTTACACTTTACTACATTTCTTCTTCTTCTTCTCTCTTACAAAGTTTACATTTTTATCAAGATTTTCTCTTAGAGTTCTTCATCAAAGTTGTTCATCTTGTTAAGGGTAATAATTCTATGTAGTTCTTTTTCAAAGTATCATCTTTTGTTTCAAATTTTTCTTCATATGTCCTTTATGTGCTTTTAACTTCTGAAACCTCTAAAAAATGGTAGAAAACTCCTTTTGAGTTGAAACCACTTTCTATATTCTTGTATTTACTCATACTATCACATACTAAAAGGTTGTGTAAAACAAAGTTCCCTAACCCCTTCTTCCTAAGGAGGCTAAAACCATGTATATGGTTTATGTGAATCTTGTTTCAACTTTTACATGTATGAGTTTGTATTTGAGTTTTATTTCCAAGATGATCATGGACCAAGGCTCCCTTATGTTAAAGGATGCTATGTCTAAGTGATTGGAAAGTTTAAATATTTTTACCCTATTTTTATCACTAGTGTAAAATATGCTTTTTACAATGGAGTTTCCACATCGGTTTCTGTAAAACCGATGTGTAAAAGGAGGCGGTGGCATTTTTGAAATTAAAATCAAACTATTCCACATCGGTTTAGAATTTAACCGATGTGTAAATACTTTCCGCATCGGTTATTTTTAACCGTTGTTTAAAAGTAAAAAAAAATTAAAGTTAGAATTTTTATCTTTTAACATCGGTTTTTCTAGAACCGATGTGTAAAGTAGTTATTAACCACATCGGTTTACAGATAACCGATGTAAAAAATTATAAAAAAAATTAGAATTTAAAACTTTATCTTTCCACATCGGTTCCAGGATAACCGATGTGAAATCTAACCATACCACATCGGTTTTATAATAACCGATGTGCAATATAACCCTTCTTTAAGTTTCTATTTTCATTCCCTCCAATGTCACGCGCCCTTTTGCAAGATTATAGTCATTTCTTCCCACATCTCAGAACTTCACACTCACTCACTCTCTGACTCACTCACTCACTCACTCTCAGTTCTCTCGGTTCTAATTTCTACCTTCAGACTCACTCACTCTCTCACAACTCCACAACAAACCTTCAAGATCTGCATTCTTCCACACAAAAAAGGTGTGTTTTCCTGTTCCTATTTGCAAGATTAGTCAGTTATTCGTTTCTTGTTTAGAAAAGTTATGAACTTTGACACCAAATGGTTGGCTAAGTAAATAGGGGATGCCAGAGAATGGCACATGAAACCACTCCTCATTTTCCCTGTTACTGGTTTTCAGGCTCATCACAGATGCACAAGGAAACCTTCAAGATCTTCATTCTTCCACACAAAAAAGGTGCGTTTTCCCTGTTATAAACAGTCCCATTTGCAAGATTAGTCATTTATTCGTTTCTTGTTTAGAAAAGTTATGAACTTTGACTCCAAATGGTTGGATAATATACTTGCATGTGTTGTTCTGTTCCTCTAAGACTGGATTTTTCCAGTGGTGGTATCACGCGTCACGGCCGTGCTGCCTGTCACGGCTAGGCCGTGACAGATTCTGCCTTGGAGGTTGCTTCACTGGTTGTTCTATCACGGTCGTGACCACCATCACGACTAGGCCGTGATCAGTTCTGCCTGTGAGGGTCTGGTTCAGCTGACATGTCACGGCCGTGATGGGCATCACGGGCTGGCCGTGACCAGTTCTGACTTTTCCATTATTTCTTTTAAGCTATACTCGATCACGACCGTGATGGCTTTCAAGGCTAGGCCGTGATGGGCTCTGTTTGGCTAATTTTCTTCACTTTTCAAGCCCCATCTTCATGCAAGCTACATAATTAGTAAATCCTTAGTTTCCCGTTTGAGATGCAATAATAATGAGCACACGTGTACGTGCTTAATGTACCGCTCATTGTGTTGGATCTTGAATTGTCCAAAGTTGGACAGTTTGGGAAAAAACTTTTTCTTAATTCAGCTAAAATAGTTATTCATTGATTCTAATGTTATATACTTGATGAAAGTTCGGATTGATACAATTCCTTTCATTCTCCGGGTTCATACTTTATCGTGGTGGATGTCATCGCGTTCAAGTCGTGTACGTCGGAGACCGAAGGGAAATGCTGCCGAAATTTTGTCGAGTATGAGCATGAGAGTTAAGGACTAAATGTTAACCGAATGTTGAAAAAGTTTCTTCTCGAATGGGATAGGGCCATACCCTGTCATAAGAAGTGGTTGATGAATATGTTGGACTAAGTACGAAGTTATCGGTTCAGTCATGGATCGCGGTTGGATGAATGCTAGATGGACAAGTGATGAGTATGAGAATGGAGTGGAAGATTTTCTATAGTTTGCAAAAACAAATGCTCCTGATGGTGGTAACAGAAGGTTTTATTGTCCTTGTGTTAACTGTTTGAATGAGAGACGACTAGAAGCTAAGGAGATACGTGATCATCTTATTTGTGAGGGGGTTTGCAAGAGATATACAACATGAATATGTCATGGTGAATCATTAGACAGGTCGAGGGTGTCAGATAGAGAGGAAGTTGATGACGTGGAAATGGACGATGGAATAGAGGACATGATCCGTGATGTTAGGCAAGAGTCTTTTCGACGCGCACATGTGTATGATAATTTGTGCAGTGATGCGGAAGTGGCTTTGTATCCGGGGTTCACTAATTTCACACGGTTGTTAGCGGTGTTAAGATTGTTCAATGTGAAGGCGAGAAATGGGTGGAGCGATAAAAGCTTTACCGAATTGCTTGAGTTGTTGGAAGACATGCTTCCATAAGGCAACGCATTGCCATCTCGAAACTATGAGGCGAAGAAGATATTGTGTCCGGTGGGTATGGATGATAATAAAATACACGCTTGCCCCAATGATTGCATATTGTATAGGAAAGAGTTTGAAGAGATGCACGAGTGCCCCAGGTGTGGGGTATCACGCTATAAAGTGAAGGATGGTGATTCTAGTTATGATGTGGTTACCAAAGGTCCTCCTACGAAGGTGTTATGGTATCTTCCCGTGATTCCGCGGTTCAAGCGATTGTTTGCTAATGTAAATGACGCAAAGAACATTAGATGGCATGCAGATGAGAGGAAGTGTGATGGACAGCTTCAACATCCGGCCGATTCTTTGCAATGGAAGAGAATTGATAGTTTGTTTCCGGATTTCGGCAATGAGCCCAGAAACCTCAGGCTTGGACTTGCTACCGATGGAATGAATCCATATGAAAACTTAAGTAGTATTCATAGTTCATGGCCTGTTCTCCTGGTAATTTACAACCTATCTCCTTGGTTGTGCATGAAGCGCAAATACATTATGTTAAGTATGATGATTTCGGGTCCTAAACAGCCAGGAAATGATATTGATGTTTATCTGAGTCCCTTGATTGAAGACTTGAGAATGTTGTGGGATGAAGGCGTTGATGTGATCGATGGGTATTGCCGTGAGACATTCAGATTGCGTGCCATGTTATTTTACACCATCAATGACTTTCCAGCATACAGGAACCTGTGTGGGTATAGTGTTAAGGGGCATAAAGCATGTCCAATATGTGAAGAAGGCACATGTTACCATCAACTGCAACATGGAAGGAACACGGTTTACCTTGGGCATCGGAGATTTCTCCGACGTAATCATCCTTATCATAGATTGAGAGAAGCTTCCAATGGACTTCCGAAGAATGAAATTGCTCCAGTGGCCTTGACTGGAGAGCAAGCTTATGAAAGGGTGAACAACACTAATGTTATCTATGGGAAGACCCATAAGAAGGCTACCGAGAAGAAAATATGGAAGAAGAGGTCGATCTTCTTTGATCTTCCATACTAGTGCAAGCTTCATGTAAGACATTGTATTGATGTGATGCATGTGGAGAAAAATGTGTGTGACAGTTTAATCGGAACGCTTCTCAACATTCAAGGCAAGACAAAGGATGGTGTGGATGATTGTCTGGATCTAGTTGCGATGGGTATACGAGAGCAGTTATCTCCACTTAAAGTGGGGGATAAGAAGACTTATTTGCCCCCAGCATGTCATACTTTATCAGAAAAAGAGAAAAGAAGTTTCTGTGAATGTCTACGGGGAGTCAAAGTGCCACAGGGTTACTCTTTAAATATCAGAAGACTTGTCTCAATGAAATATCTCAAATTAGTTGGCTTAAAGTCTTGTGATTGTCATGTCATGATGCAACAACTACTACCGGTGGCCATTCGTGACATATTGCCTAAAAAAGTCAGACATGCCATTACTAGGTTATGCTTATTCTTCAATGCTATATGTAGCAAGGTCATTGACACTAAAAAGTTGGATGACTTGTAAAATGAGGAAGCCATTATATTGTGCCAATTGGAGATGTATTTTTCACCTTCATTTTTTGACATCATGGTTCATTTGATTGTTCATCTAGTGAGGGAGATTAGATTGTGCGGCCCCGTTTATTTAAGGTGGATGTACCCGGTTGAGCGATACATGAAGATCTTGAAAGGATATATGAAAAATCCACACCGTCCTGAAGCATTTATTGTTGAAAGGTATGTTTCAGAAGAAGCTATTGAGTTTTGTGCAGACTACATGTCAGAAGCGGAACCTGTAGGGCTTCCGAAGTCTCATCACGAAGGAATATATGATGGTAAGGGTACACGAGGTATCACTGTTAAGAGCATGGATCGGGAGGAAGTGCTTCAAGCACATTTGTATATATTGAATAACACTGGTGAGGTTGAACCATACTTATGTGAGCATAAAAGCATCATCAATGAAACTTACCCTAGAATGAATGAAAAATGGTGTTTGAACAAGCATAACAAGACTTTCTTGAACTGGTTTAAAGAAAAAATTGCAAAGGATGGTAATGCTTCTGATACATTAAAATGGCTAGCACAGGGGCCTAACTTTGATGTCATATGCTGGAGTGGGTGTGATATCAATAAGTTTTCCTTATATACAAAGTCCCAGGATGACAAAAGTACTATGCAAAACAGTGGGGTTATGGTCGTCGCTGAGTCCATGCATTTCTCTAGTTCGAAAGATAAAAACCCTGTTATGGCATCCATTTCATACTTTGGAATCATTGAAGAGATATGGGAGATTACACGAAGTTTAGAGTACCTATTTTTAAATGTCAGTGGGTCGGCAGTAACAATGGTGTGCAAACCGATGAGTTAGGATTCAAATTGGTGGACCTTAATAAGGTAGGTAATAAAGAGGAGTCTTTCATCATGGCATCCCAAGCAAAACAAGTGTTTTATATCCGTGATCCTTCTAACAAAAGGTGGTCAGTGGTTCTTTAAGGATTCTTTAGTGGATCAGTAGTAAGAAGAGGAAGGGATTAAGTTTTGATTATGTCCTTTAAGGATGTTAGATCAAGTTGGAAAGGTTAAGAACAATGAATAGAATACAGTGATGGATAAGTTCGAGGATAAATAGAATGTTATAAGAATGAATTATGTTATGAAGTTACCGCTGTTACGTACAAAAAAAAAAAAGCGATGAGAAATATAATGTGGGATCTTTAGATTAAGATACGATTGCAAGATGATGTCTAGTTTTGAGTTAAGAAATTCCGAGGATGGAATTTTTTTCTAAGAGGGGTAGTAATGTAACACCCTACTTTTTATTTTCCTATTTTTTTGAGTAAAAATATTTTCGCTATATTAACTGGTATAAATGTATTTATTTATATTTTTATCCGAGTTCATGGAGATTGATTTTTATGAAATAAAAATCATATTCATACTCTATCTTAGGGTAGAAGCTTACAATAAAAATTTGGATTGAAAATTCAGACGGAACCCGGTCTGCGTTTTCACTAACAGTATAATTTTACTGGGCAGAAAACCAAATTTTGACTCGTGAACGAAATGGTTTATATTTAAATCATATTTCTAACGAGTTTGGTTGTTTTGAAAATTTTCAACCGAAAATAAAATATTACGATTTTTACAGGCGTAAACCCTAATCGGGAAACCGACGGAATCGAGAAGGGAAGTGCAAAGACCCGTCAAGATATCGGGACAACGAGTCATACATGATGACTCATGGAGGATGAGTCACCAAGCATTTATGAGCATTAAATGCAAGTAATCATGACATTTAGGTAAAAAGACCAAAATACCCCCAAGCTTTTGCGGGTATTAACAAGACGCATCTAGGCACTCTTAACCACTCATTTTACGTGGTTGAAAACCTCCCACAGCTCTCCAATTTCGTGCATCTACCTCCAATAAATCTTACCTATTTCATTTTGCTTTCGTTTCATTATTTTCCTCTCAAAAATCAAAATCGGGTAAACGACGGAGCTGCGTACGGAATTTCCGGGAACCGCTAATGGATAAGATCAGTGACTCATTAGTGAGTCACTTTGTGTGGCCCAAAATCAGTCACACCTCCATCAAATGTGAGCCACATATTTAATAACCATAGTTAAGCAAAGTAACCCTAGTTAAGTTAATTATTAACTATGGTTAAACTTATATTAATTAAATAATCACAAAACCCATTAAATCAATTCCTTATAACCAAACAAAGCCTAAATCTAGACTATAAATAATCTTCAAAACCGTGGCCTCCCTCCCCTTTCACTCATCTTCTTCATTCTCTTCATCTTCCCCACCGACTAAGTTACAAAACCCTAAGAACACCGAATTCCCACCAAACATATGACCCTTTCCTTTCTGAAACTCGGAAAACACTCAACATAAAAGTTGTTCCTATTTCGATCTTCTTTCCAACAAGCTAAAGATCATCAAAAACGTATAAGTGTATTGGGATATAGGATCAAAATACCGAAACTACCCAGAATTCTCAGCAACCCACGAAACAGCAGAAATAAGTCCCTTTTCACCCCTGTTATGATCCGAACCAAATGAAACCTTAAACACAAAAGTTGTTCCTTTTCTTATTATCTTTCTATCAAGCCAAAGTTAGTAATTTTTGGATGAGTATATTGTGAGATACACTCACAATACCATCACACCCTCAAGCTGTCCAGTTTTCAGCTTAGTGAAGGTTGATCATTTTCTTCATTTCTTCAATCTTCAAGAGGTAAAAGCTCATCTCCTTGATCACATAAGCTTTCATATTCATGTATTTCTCATGTTTATGCCATGAATCATATTTTTCCATTCCTAGATCTAGAACTTCAAATAATTCTAGAAAATTGTAGAAAAATCATAAAAATGTGAAACCAATTTCTATGATCTAGTTATGATCCCTCCTTTATTTATCCAAGAGCATGTGATCAAAATCATTTTCCTTCCCTATTAACCATTAATGGCCGAACCTAGGTAGGAAAATGGGTTTGGTGTTTTGTTGTTTGTTTTGAATGTTAGTACTTGACTTAAGTTCTATAATACATGTATAGCTTAAATCCAAGAGCTTAGGTCCAACAAAAATCCCTAGCTTAATTTCCTAATATGGGCCGAAACCCAAACCCTAAAGGTTAGAGGATTTTGTTTCAAATTTTAGTCTTGTAATAAGTAATCTATGTTAGTTAAGACTCTAGTAACTAGGATCCAAAAGATGGCATTGAGAAGATAATCCTAAACCTATTTTCTAAGTCTTGGCCGAACCTAGCCCTAAAGTGTCATAGATGGTTGTTAGTTGATTTATTTTATAGTTATGTTGTTTGAATGAAGGTGGTTGTGTTAACTTGTGGCGGGATAACGAGGATCGTTGTGTACGTGTTTCCGATGCTAACTCAGGTGGGGAAAAGAATCAACCTATCGTCGGAATCGATAAGTAGTAGATTATATGATAATTGTGTAGGGCAACCTAAACCCTACTAGTACTCGAGTAATCGACAAGACCAAAATCCCGTTGGAAACCTTTTCTGTAAAACCAATGTGATTCGGGGATTGTAGGTTTATCGACATTAAGTTGATTTTAAGTATTTTAGGATGTTTGAATTATTTACTTTTGACTGTTTGTGATACGCTGGTTGAGGTATTCCATCTGCATGTGACGTATTGTTTCGGTGTTTGAATAATTATGATTGTGAGGATGTTTGCTGTCTGTCACGGCCGTGATGGTTGTCATGGCCAGGCTGTGATAGAGTCTGACTTTGTTATTTATTTGATTTGATTATTATGAGTTGGTTGTGATAAATTGCTTTATATGATATTGAGATATTTGAATATTTTCTAATGTTATGTTATGCATGATCTGCCTGGTTTTTAATATTATGCCTAGTTGATTTTAAGTAAGGATATATGTTGTTCGGGAGATGATTGTTTGGGTGAGAGAATGAATTGACTTAGAGGTGCCTAGCTTAATTAGCTTAATTAAGTTATCTAATGGATGAGATGTGACATAGAATGCGAGTTGAGGTTATGATGGGAAATTGAGGCACTAGGTTGCTATTGATAAAAGTCAGTGAGAATCATACCGTGCTGATGCACTATTTCCTATGAGAGAATAGGGGATAGTGGCGCACTGAATTATAAGATCTTTTATGCTTATGCTATTTCAAATGGGGGAAATAGTGACGCATATTGTGCTGATGCACTATTTCCTATGAGAGATTAGGGAATAGGGGCGCACCGAGTTATCATTTATTATATGATTATGTGCTATTTCAAATGGGGGAAATAGTGACGCATACTGTGCTTATGCACTATTCCCTATGAGAGGTAAGGGAATAGGGGCGCACCGAGTTATCAGTTATTATGTGCTTATGTGCTATTTCCAATGGGGGAAATAGTGACGCATATTGTGCTTATATTTATTATATGCTTATGTGCTATTTCAAATGGGGGAAATAGTGACGCATACTGTGCTTATGCACTATTCCCTATGAGAGGTAAGGGAATAGGGGCGCACCGAGTTATCAGTTATTATGTGCTTATGTGCTATTTCCAATGGGGGAAATAGTGACGCATACTGTGCTTATGCACTATTTCCTGTGAGAGATACAGGAATAGGGGCGCACTGAGTTTTGACCCTAAATAGTTCTGGACTACTGACTAATGTGACAGGAGTGAAGATGGCCAAATCAGTATAAAGGTTTAATTGCATGGGCTGAGGGTAGAGGATGATATAGTGAATTGAGGATGATTGTTGATTTTGAGTGATGCGTGTCTGTGACAATTACTGTATAATTTACTATTACTCTTTTCCGCTTTTTGATGATAGAACTGTTTCTTATTCCCTATATCTTTGTGTGTTGTATTTTATTTCTGATGTGATCGTACGAGAAGACCCGATGGAGGAACCAATTGCTGAGGAGTTAGATGGAACTCCGTATGAACCAGATGCTGGAGGTCGAGCTGTGATCCATGGCGATTAGAGTATAGACATTATGGCCAGTGTGTCTAAGGAGTATTTATATTTCCGCTAAGTATGTCTGTAGTGCAGTTTATGCCTGTGAGGGATCCTACTGAGAGGGTACCCTCAACAGTGTTTTGGTAATGTAATAAATAAACATGTGTGTATTTATGTAATATAGTTTGGTGTGTTTTATATTTGTAGAAGTTATATGATTATTAATAAAGTTTTAATTTTTACGTATTTTCAACGATAAGCGTGCGATTAAGTAAATAAATAATAAGGTTCTAATTTAATAATACAATGGGGCACAGCGGGGTGTCTCAATGGACGCGCTATTCTGATACTTTGATGGACGCGCTCCAAGTGCCACGTCATTGGACGGATGATTTTGATACCTCACTAGACAGGTTTTTCTGATACTTTGAGTAGATGTGGCCTTCTGTTGTTTTTAGTAGACGCGGCCTTCTGATACTTTTAGTGGATGCGGCCTTCTGATATGTTTAGTGGACGCGGCCTTCTGATATTTTTATTGGATGCGGGTTTCTTTCTCTTGTGTTTTTGGACGTGCGCTTCAAACACTACGGTGTTGGACGTCTGCTTGTTACACTTTGTTGGACGTCTGCTTGTTTCACTTTGTTGGACGTCTTATTCTATTTCTTAATCTTCACACTCAATAGTTAGGTTAACAACCAATATGAAGGTTAATTAAATCATTAACCAATGTTTAGTTTTCATCAAAATTTAGGGAAATGCATATCAAACATTTTAGAGACTTAACACATGTCATTTATTAGGAAATTCCCTAGTGTCTTGGTTTAGTAAAAAGCAAACTAGTGTGGCCTTATCCACAGCTGAAGCAGAATATGTTGCAGCTGGGAGTTGTTGTGCTCAAATCCTGTGGATGAAACAACAATTAATTGACTATGGTGTTTATCTGGATCATATACCAATAAAATGTGATAACACTAGTGCAATAAATCTAACAAAGAACCCAATTATGCACTCAAGAACCAAGCATATTGAAATTAGGCATCATTTTATCAGGGATCATATTCAAAGTGGTGATGTTGTGATTGAACATATAGATACAACTAAGCAATTAGCTGATATATTCACCAAACCTCTAAATAAGGAGAGTTTCTTCTTTATAAGAAGGGAACTTGGCATAATTGATCTCAAAATAACTAATAACAGATGGCACGCAAGGCAGCACAAGTTGCTGAAAATTATGAAGGACATGGGTAAGATGCTAAGCGTCCTTAGGTGCCTGTAATTTTTATTTTTTTTTTATATTTTGGATGTTTTGATGTATTGCATAAGTTCTGAAATGCTTTATTATTAATAAATGCAAGACTGTTTTTTTTAAGATTGATTTCAATATTCTCCATAGTTTCTTTTTGATAATGACAAAGGGGGAGAAAGATGAACCATACATCTGAGATGAACTAGAAAGATGAACCATACATCTGAGAAATATGGTCCATAAAAAAATGATGAACCATGAATTTTCTGATATGCAAATTTTTATTTCTCTAATAAAGGGGGAGAAACATGAACCATAAAGATGAACCATGCATTTGCTGTAAAAAAAAATTTCTCTAATATGTAATTTTTTTCTTCTTCTCTGATACCTGAGTATGAACTGCTTTGAAAAGACATCCTTGAACTTGTAATAAATGCAAGATGATTTTTTTTTTTGTTTTGATAATGATATGATAACACTTGATCTTTTGAAAGATATCAATGACACAGGGGGAGGACTAAAATAACTCAAGAACCATGCTTACTAAATAGTTGCACTCTGATTTCTTAATAACAAAGGTTAAGTATGGTAAGGTTTGTCATAATCAAAAGGGGGAGTTTGTAAGACTAAGCCCTCATTCATGATTTGATGTATGACAAACAAAGTGTATTTTGCATAAGATTTTTTATTTTTGACTATGCACTCATTACGTGTTAAGTTGCATGCAAGATCACTCATCCAGCAAAGCAAAACTAGCATTCGTCCAAAACAGGGAAAATATAAGCGCTCGTCCAATGAAGTGAACCAAGAATGACGTCCAACAGAGTAAAGAGCTGCAGTCCAATGAACAACTAAAGAGCTCGTCCACTAAAGTACAACAAAGTAAAAAGCTGACGTCCACTGAAAGAACAAAGAAAGCGCGTCCACTAAAGGAACAACAAAGTAAAAAGCTGTCGTCCACTGACGTGGTACAAGAAGCGCGTCCACTGAAGAAACAGAAGATCTCGTCTACTGACGTGGCACAAGAAGCGCGTCCACTGAAGAAACAGAAGATCTCGTCTGCTGACGTGGCACATGAAGCACGTCCACTGAAGAAACAGAAGATCTCGTCTGCTGTCGTGGCACGTGGAGCACGCGTCCACTGATGTAAAAGAAGCATACGTCCACTGATGTAAAAGAAGCACGCATCCACTAAAAGTAACAAGAGCGCGCGTCTACTGATAGTAACAATTGGAGAGCTCGTCTACTGATGTAAAAAGGAAAGCTCGTCTACTGACAATTAAACTTGGAGCTCGTCTACTAATGATACACGCTAAATTAGAAGCTCCATCCACTTACATGATATATAAAGCTCGCCTACAGATTGGAGCCCGTCCAATTTCCTTGTGTTAGCACGCTCGTCTTCCAGTTGGACCCTGTTCAATAACCTTGAGCTAATACTCCTGTCTGCTGACGTGGCAAATGGACGCGGATATTTTTCTCTTCAAATAAACACGGATTAATTACTCTTCAAAGAGACTTGGCTATCCTTTCAGATGGAAACAGTTATATCTCAAGAAGGACGCAATCTCTACAAAGATCAAATAGAATCACATTTTGAGATCAAGAATCAAGAAAGCAGATTTTGATAAATCAGATCCAAATCTGTCTTCAATGATCCCAACGACTATAATTTGTCTTCTATATAAAGAGGGATCAAAGGAACACTTTTCAACAACAACACAACAACAACACATACAATAAACGCAACTCATACTGATTGTGAAACAAAGTGCTTTATCTCTGAGAAAAGTGTGATAGTCAGAACTTCATTTTTGTATTATCAGGCTTTTAGAGTCTTACTTCTACTCAATTCTTTTCGTGAAATAGAGTGACTAATAGAGGGTATCTCTTAGGGTTTAACAAGGATATAAGGGATCCTTGGGTATAGAAAAGCTAGTGTGTTTTCTAATGATTGTTCAAGCAAGGAGGGTATCCTTGTGTTGCTGTAATTAGAATTGTGTAATTGCTGATTATAGTGAAGAAAACCACATAGATGTGGGACTGGATGTAGGCTTACCAGAGGAGGTAGCCGAACCAGGATAAATCGGTTTGCGTGTTCTTCTTATCCCTAAACTCCATATACTTGTTAACTTGAATCTTTTATCTGCAATCTGTGTTAAAATCTGTTGTTACTACTTATAATTCTTCTTGTCATCTTCACTTGTTCCATAACCTAATTCTTGCAAATTAAAATTGAGTGAAAACCAATTTTCATTAAAGAAACACTGTTTTGCTTTAAATTGTTGAATACGTCTTCAATATCTCAATTCCCCCCCCCCCCCCCTTGAGACTGTAGCCACTACCAACAAACCCTAAATTTAGCACAAAACCCTAAATTTGACCCAGAACCCTAATTTTAACCCAAAACCCTAATTTAGACCCAAAACCCTATTTTTTACTCAAAACCCTAATTCAAACCCAAAACCCTAATTCTGACCCAAAACCCTAATTCTGACCCAAAACTCTAATTTTAACCCAAATCCCTAATTCTAACCCAAAACCCTAATTCTGACCAAAAACCCTAATTTAGACGCAAAACCCTAATTTTCACCCAACCCTAATTCTAACCCAAATTTAGACCGAAAACCCTGATATAACCCAATTTTTGTCCCAAACCCCTATTTTTAACTCAAAACCCTAATTCAAACCCACACCAAATTTTGACCCTGAACCCCGAATTTAACCCAGAACCATAATTTTGACACGAAACCCAGAAACCTAAATTTTTACCCTAAACCCTAAATTTAACTCAGGACCCTAAATTTGACCCAGAACCCTAATTTTAACCCGAAGCCTATTGACCCAAAACCCTAATTCGAACCCCAATTTTGACACAAAATCCTATTTTAAACTCAAAACCCTAATTCAAACCCTAAACCCTAATTTTGACCCTAAACCCAAAATTTGAACTAGAACCCTAATTTTGACCCGAAACCCTAATTTTAACCCAAAACCCTAATTCTAACTCTATTTTTAACTCGAAACCCTAATTCAAACCCTAAACCCTAATTTTGACCCAAAACACTAACCTAAAACCCTAATTATAACCCTATTTTTGTCCCAAAACCCTAATTTTAACTCAAAACCCGAAACCTTAATATACACCCAAAACCCAAATTTGGACCCAAAACCCAAATTTCGACCCAAAACCCTAATCCTAACCCTAATTTCGACCCAAAACCCTAATTTTAACCCTATTTTTGTCCCAAAACCCCATTTCAAACTAAAAACCCTAATTCAAACCCTAAACCCAAAATTTAACCCAAAACCCTAATTTTGACCCGAAACCCTAATTTTAACCCAAAACCCTAAATTTTGACCCTAAACCTAAAATTTAACCCAGAACCATAAATTTGACACAAAACCCTACTTTTAACCAAAAGCCGATTGACCCAAAACCCTAATTCTGATCTAAAACCCTATTTCGAACCCTATTTTTGACCCAAAACCCTATTTTAAACTCAAAACCATAAATCAAACCCTAAACCCTAATTTTGACCCTAAACCCTAAATTTGACCCAGAACCCTAATTTTAACCCGAAACCCTAATTCTTACCCTATTTTGACCGAAAACTCTGACCCAGAACCCTAATTTTAACCCAAAGCCCTAATTTTGACCCAAAACCCTAATTTGGAGGCAAAACCGAAATTTTGAACCAAAACCCTAATTCTGACCCAAATCCCTAATTTTGACCCAAAACCCTAATTCAAACCCTAAACCCTAACTCGAACCCTATTTTTGACCCAAAACCCTATTTTAAACTCAAAACCCGAATTCAAACCCTAAACCCTAAATTTGACCCAGAACCCTAATTTTGACTCGAAACTCTAATTTTAACCCAAATCCCTAATTCTAACCCTATTTTTGACAAAAGACCCTATTTTTAACTCAAAATGCTAATTCAAACCCTAAACCCTAATTTTGACCCAAAACCCTAATTTGGACCCAAAACCGAAATTTTGACCTAAAACCCTAATTATAACCCAAAGCCCTAATTCTGATCCAAAACCCTAATTGTGACCCAAAACCCTAATTTAGACCCAAAACCCTATTTTAAACCCAAAACACTAATTCAAACCCTAATTTTGACCCTAAACCCTACTTTATCCTAAACCCTAAATTTGACACAAAACCTAATTCTAAACCTAATTTATACTCAAAACCCTAATTCTAACACTATTTTTGTCCGAAAACCCTTTTTTAAATTCAAAACCCGAAACCTTAATTTTGACCCAAAACCCAAATTTGGACCCAAAACCCAAAATTTGACCCAAAACCCTAATTCTAATCCAAATTTAGACCCAAAACCCTAATTCTAACCCTATTTATATCGCAAAACCCTATTTTTAACTCAAAACACTAATTCAAACCCAAAAACCTAAATTTTGACCTTAAACCCTAAATTTGAGCGAGAACCCTAATTTTAACCAAAAATCCTATTTTTAACCCAAAACCCTAATTCAAACCCTAAACCCTAATTTAGACCCAAAACCATAATTCTGACCCAATTTTTGTCCCAAAACCCTATTTTTAACTCAACCCTGATTCAAACCGTCAACCCAAATTTTGACCCTAAATCCTAAATTTAACATAGAACCCTAATTTTGACCCAAAACCCTAATTTTAAACCAAATCTGAAATTCAATCCATATTTTTGACCCATAACTCTATTTTTAACTCAAAACCCTAATTCAAACCCAAATCCCTAATTTTGACCCTAAACCCTAATTTTGACCTAAAGCCCTAATCTTGACCGAAAACCCTAATTTTGACGCAAACCCCAATTTTTAAACCAAAACCCTAATTTTAACCCAAAACCCTAATTCAATCCATAAACCCTAATTTTTACCCTAAACCCTAATTTTGATCCTAAACCCTAATTCAAACCCCAAACCCTAATTCAAACCCTAAACCCTAACTCGAACACTATTTTTGACCCAAAACCCTATTTAAACTCAAAACCCTAATTTAAACCCTAAACCCTATTTTTGACCCTAAACCCTAAATTTGATCCAGAACCCTGATTTTGACACGAAACCCTAATTTTAAACCAAATCCCTAATTCTAACCCAATTTTAGACTCAAAACCCTAAACCCTAATTTTGACCCAAAGCCCTAAATTTAACCCAGAACCCTAATTTTGACCCAAAACCCTAATTTAACCCTAAACCCTAATTTTGACCCTAAACCCTAATTTTGATCCTAAACCCTAAATTTGACCCAAAACCTAATTCTAACCCTAATTTAGACCCAAAACCCTAATTCCAACCCTATTTTTGTCCCAAAACCCTTTTTTTAACTCAAAACCCGAAACCCTAATTTTGACCCAAAACCCAAATTTTGACCCCCATACCCAAATTCTAACCCTAATTTAGACCCAAAACCCTAATTCTAACCCTATTTGTGTCAAAAAACACTATTTTTAACTCAAAACCCAAATTCAAACCCAAAATCCAAATTTTGACCCTAAACCCTAAATTTAACCAAGAACCCTAATTTTAACCCAAAACCCTAAATTTTGACCCTAAACCCTAAATTTAACCCAGAAAACTAAATTTGACCCAGAACCCTAATTTTAACCCAAAGCCATAATTTTGACACAAAACCCTAATTTTGACCCTAATTTAGACCCAAAACCCTATTTTTACTCCAAACCCTAATTCAAACCCTAAGCCCTAATTTTGACCCAAAACCCTAATTTGGACCCAAAACCCTAATTATAACCCAAAGCCCAAATTTTGTCACAAAACCCTAATTCTGACCCAAAACCCTATGTTTAAACCAAAACCCTAATTCAAATCCTAAACCCTAATTTTAATCCTAAACCCTAGATTTGACACAAAACCCTAATTATAACCCTAATTTAGACCCAAACCCCTGACCCAGAACCCTAATTTTAACCCAAAGCCCTAATTTAGACCTAAAACCCGAATTTAGACCCAAAACCCTATTTTTTACTCAAAACCCTAATTCAAACCCTCAACCCCAATTTTGACCCAAAACCATAATTTGGACCCAAAACCGAAATTTTGGACCCAAAACCCTAACTTTAACCCAAATCCCTAATTTTGACCAAATACCGTAATTCTGTCCCAAAATCCTAATTTAGACCCAAAACCTTAATTTTGACACAACCCTAATTCAAACCCTAAACCCTAAACCCTAACTCGAACCCTATTTTTGACCCAAAACCCTATGTTAAACTAGAAACCCTAATTCAAACCCTAAACCCAAAATTTGACCCAAAACCCTAATTTTGACCCGAAACCCTAATTTTAACCCAAATCCCTAATTCTAACCCTATTTTTAACTCAAAACCCTAATTCAAACCCAAAACCCTATTTTTGACCCAAAGCCCTAATTCTGACCCAAATCCCTAATTTAGACCCAAAACCCTATTTTTAATGCAAAACCCTAATTCAAACACTCAAACCTAATTCTAACCCTGTTTTTGTCCCAAAACCCTAAATTTAACATAAAACCCTAAACTTGACCCAGAACCATAATTTTAACCCAAAGCCCTAATTTTGACCAAAAACCCTAACTCTAACCCTAATTTAGACCCAAAACCCTATTTTTTTACTCAAAACCCTTATTCAAACCCAGAACCGTAATTTTGATCCAAAACCCCAATTTGGACCCAAATCCCTAATTTTGACCCAAAACCCCAATTTTAACCCAAATCCCTAATTTTGACCCAAAACCCTAATTCTGACCCAAAACCATATTTATAACCCAAATTTAGACCCAAAACCCTAATATACCCCTATTTTTGTCCCAAAACCCTATTTTTAACTCAAAACCCTAATTCAAACCCTAAACCCTAATTTTGACCCAAAGCCCTAATTCTGACCCAAATCACTAATTTAGACCCAAAACCCTATTTTTAACGCAAATCCCTAATTCAAACCCTCAAACCTAATTCTAACCCTGTTTTTGTCCCAAAACCCTAATTCTGACCCAAAACCCTTATTCGAACCCTAACTTTGACCCAAAATCCAACTTTAAACTCAAAACCCTAATTCAAACCCTAAACCCTAATTTTGACCCTAAACCCTAAATTTGAACCAGAACCCTAATTGAAAGTCAAAGCCCTAAATTTGACCCAAAACACTAACCCCAAACCCTAATTATAACCCTATTTTTGTCCCAAAACCCTAATTTTAACTCAAAACCCGAAACCTTAATTTTGACCCAAAACCCTAATCCTAAACCTAATTTCGACCCAAAACCTTAATTTTAACCCTATTTTTGTCCCAAAACCCTATTTTCAACTCAAAACCCTAATTCAAACCCTAAACCCTAATTTTGATCCTAAACCCTAAATTTGAACCACCACCCTGATTTTGACCCAAAAACCTAATTTTAACCCAAAAACATAAATTTTGAACCTAAACCCTAAATTTAACCCAGAACCGTAAATTTGACACAGACCCCAAATTCTGATCCAAAACCCAATTTCGAACCCTATTTTTGACCCTAACCCTATTTTAAACTCAAAACCCTTCAAACCCTAAACCCTAATTTTGACCCTAAACCCTAATTTTGACCCTAAACCCTAATTTTAACCCTTAACCCTAATTCTTACCCTATTTTTGACACAAAACCCTGACCCATAACCCTAATTTTAACCCAAAGCCCTAATTTTGACACAAACCCCTAATTTAGACCCAAAACCCTAATTTGGACGCAAAACCGAAATTTTGAACCAAAACCCTAATTTTGACCCAAATCGCTAATTTTGACCCAAAACCCTAATTTTGACCAAAAACCCTAATTCAAACCCTAAACCCTAACTCGAACCATATTTTTGACCCAAAACCCTATTTTAAACTCAAAACCCGAATTCAAACCCTAAACCCTAAATTTGACCAAGAACCCTAAATTTGACCCAGAACCCTAATTTTAACCCAAATCCCTAATTCTAACCCTATTTTTGACCCAAAGCCCTAATTGTGACCCAAAACCCTAATTTAGACCCAAAACACTATTTTTAACCCAAAACCCTAATTTTGACCCTAAACCCTAATTTTGATCCTAAACCCAAATTTTGACCCAAAACCCTAGTTTTGACCCAAAACCCTAATTCTAACCCTATTTTTGTCCGAAAACCCATTTTCAAATTCAAAACCCGAAACCTTAATTTTGACCCAAATACCAAATTTGGACCCAAAACCCTAATTCTAACCCTATTTATGTCGCAAAACCCTATTTTTAACTCAACACTAATTTAAACCCAAAAACCTAAATTTTGACCCTAAACCCTAAATTTGAACGAGAACCCTAATTTTAACCAAAAGCCCTAATTTTGACCCAAAACCTTAATTCTAACCGTAATTTAGACCCAAAACCCTATTTTTTAGTCAAAACCCTAATTCAAAACCTGAACCATAATTTTGACGAAAAACCCTAATTTGGATCCAAAACCCTATTTTTAACCCAAATCCCTAATTTTGACCCAAACCTATTACCTATTTTCCCAAAACCCTAATTCAATCCCTAAACCAAAAATTTGACCCTAAACCCTAAATTTAACCCTGAAAACTAATTTTGACCTAAAACCCAAATTTCAACCCCAAAACCTAAATTTTGACCCTAAACCCAAAATTTAACCCAGAACCCTAAAATTTGACCCATAGCCCTAATTTCAACCCAAAGCCCTAATTTTGACGCAAAACCCTAATTCTGACCCTAATTTAGACCCAAAACCCTATTTTTTACTCAAAACACTAAATTTAACCCAAAACCCAAATTCTGACCCAAAATCCCAATTTAGACCCAAACCCCTATTTTTAACCCAAAACCCTAATTCAAACCCTAAACCCTAATTTAGACCCAAAACCCTAATTCTGACCCTATTTTTGTCCCAAAACCCTATTTTTAACTCAACCTTAATTCTAACCGTCAACCCAAATTTTGACCCTAAATCCTAAATCTAACCCAAACCCCTAATTTTGACCCGAAACCTAATTTTAACCCAAATCCGAAATTCTAACCCTATTTTTGACCAAAAACCCTATTTTTAACTCAAAACCCTAATTCAAACCAAAATCCATAATTTTGACCCAAAGCCCTAATCTTGACCGAAAACCCTAATTCTGACCCAAAATCCTAAGTTAGACCCTAAACCCTAATTTTGACCCAAAACCCTAATTCAAATGCTAAACCCTAACTCGAACCCTATTTTTGACCCAAAACCCTATTTTAAACTCGAAAACCTAATTCGAACCCTGAACCCTAAATTTGACCCTGAACCCTAATTTTAACCCAAATCCCTAACCATATTTTTAACTCAAAACCCAAATTCAAACCCTAAACCCTAATTTTGACCCAAAGCCCTAATTTTAACCGAAAATCCTAATTCTGACCCAAAACCCTAATTTAGACCCAAAGCCCTATTTTTAACGTCAAACCCTAATTCAAACCCTCAGACTTAATTCTAACCCTGGTTTTGTCCCAAAACACTATTTCTAGCCCTGTTTTGTCCCGAAACCCTTTTTTTATCTCAAAACCCGAAACCTTAATTTTGACCCCAACCCCGTAATTCTAACCCTATTTTTGTCCCAAAACCCTATTTTTAACTCAAAACCCTAATTCAAACCCAAAAACCTAAATTTTGACCCTAAACCCTAAAATTAACATAGAACTCTAAATTTGACACAGAACCCTAATTTTAATCCAAAGCCCGAATTTAGACCCAAAACCCTATTTTTTACAAAAAACCCTAATTCTAACGCCGAACCCTAATTTTGACCCAAAACTCTAATTCGGACACAAAACCGAACTTTTGACCCAAAACCCCAATTTTAACCCAAATCCCTAATTTTGACCCAAAACCTAACTCTGACCCAAAACCCTAACTCTGACCCAAAACCCTAATTCAAACCCTAAACCCTAATTTTAACCCAAAGCCCTAAATTTAACCCAGAACCCTAATTTTGACGCAAAACCCTAATTTAACACAAAATGCTAATTCAAACCCTTAACCCTAATTTTGCCCCTAAACCCTAATTTTGATCCTCAACCCTAATTCTAACTCTATTTTTGTCCCAAAACCCTTTTTTTAACTCAAAACCCGAAACCTTAATTTTGACCCAAAACCCAAATTTGGAAGCAAAACCCAAATTTTGACCCAAAACCCTAATCCTAACCCTAATTTAGACCCAAAACACTAATTCGAACCCTATTTTTGAACCAAAACCCTATTTTAAACTCAAAACCCTAATTCAAACCCTAAACCCTAATTTTGACCCAGAACCCTAATTTTAACCCTAATTTTGACCCAAAACCCTATTTTTAACTCAAACCGCTATTTCAAACCCTAAACCCTAATTTTGACCTAAAACCCAAATTTTGACCCAAAACCCTAGTTTAGACCCAAAACCCTATTTTTAACCCAAAACCATAATTCAAACCCTAATTT
Source organism: Sophora flavescens (assembly GCA_030762895.1). Lineage (NCBI taxonomy): Eukaryota > Viridiplantae > Streptophyta > Magnoliopsida > Fabales > Fabaceae > Sophora > Sophora flavescens. Next base: position 2,323,956 of record JAUPTC010000011.1, on the reverse strand, counting down.
AGACCGAAAACCCTACTTCTAACCCTAATTTTGTCCAAAAACCATTTTTTTAACTCAAAACCCTAATTCAAACCCTAAACCCAAATTTGGACCCAAAACCCTATTTTCAACTCAAAACCCTAATTCAAACCCTAAACCCTAATTTTGAGCCTAAACCCTAAATTTGAACCAACACCCTGATTTTGACCTGAAAACCTAATTTTAACCCAAAAAACATAAATTTTGAACCTAAACCCTAAATTTAACCCAGAACCGTAAATTTGACACAGACCCCAAATTCTGATCCAAAACCCAATTTCGAACCCTATTTTTGACCCTAACCCTATTTTAAACTCAAAACCCTTCAAACCCTAAACCCTAATTTTGACCCTAAACCCTAAATTTGACCCAGAACCCTAATTTTAACCCTTAACCCTAATTCTTACCCTATTTTTGACACAAAACCCTGATCCATAACCCTAATTTTAACCCAAAGCCCTAATTTTGACACAAACCCCTAATTTAGACCCAAAACCCTAATTTGGACGCAAAAACCAAATAATGAAACAAAACCATAATACTGACCCAAATCGCTAATTTTGACCCAAAACCCTAATTGTGACCAAAAACCCTAATTCAAACCCTAAACCCTAACTCGAACCATATTTTTGACCCAAAACCCTATTTTAAACTCAAAACCCGAATTCAAACCCTAAACCCTAAATTTGACCAAGAACCCTAAATTGGACCCAGAACCCTAATTTTGACTCGAAACCCTAATTTTAACCCAAATCCCTAATTCTAACCATATTTTTTACCCAAAGCCCTAATTGCGACCCAAAACCCTTATTTAGACCCAAAACACTATTTTTAACCCAAAACCCTAATTTTGACCCTAAACCCTAATTTTGATCCAAAACCCAAATTTTGACCCAAAACCCTAGTTTTGACCCAAAACCCTAATTCTAACCCTATTTTTGTCCGAAAACCCATTTTCAAATTCAAAACCCGAAACCTTAATTTTGACCCAAATACCAAATTTGGACCCAAAACCCTAATTCTAACCCTATTTATGTCGCAAAACCCTATTTTTAACTCAACACTAATTTAAACCGAAAAACCTAAATTTTGACCCTAAACCCTAAATTTGAGCGAGAACCCTAATTTTAACCAAAAGCCCTAATTTTGACCCAAAACCTTAATTCTAACCGTAATTTAGACCCAAAACCCTATTTTTTAGTCAAAACCCTAATTCAAAACCTGAACCATAATTTTGACGAAAAAACCCTAATTTGGACCTAAAACCCTATTTTTAACCCAAATCCCTAATTTTGACCCAAAACCCTAATTCTGACTTAAAACCCTACATTTGTCCCAAAACCCTAATTCATACCCTAAACCAAAAATTTGACCCTAAACCCTAAATTTAACCCTGAAAACTAATTTTGACCTAAAACCCAAATTTCAACCCCAAAACCTAAATTTTGACCCTAAACCCAAAATTTAACCCAGAACCCTAAAATTTGACCCATAACCCTAATTTCAACCCAAAGCCCTAATTTTGACGTAAAACCCTAATTCTGACCCTAATTTAGACCCAAAACCCTATTTTTTACTCAAAACACTAATTTTGACCCAAAACCCAAATTCTGACCCAAAATCCCAATTTAGACCCAAACCCCTATTTTTAACCCAAAACCCTAATTCAAACCCTAAACCCTAATTTAGACCCAAAACCCTAATTCTGACCCTATTTTTGTCCCAAAACCCTATTTTTAACTCAACCTTAATTCTAACCGTCAACCCAAATTTTGACCCTAAATCCTAAATCTAACCCAAACCCCTAATTTTGACCCGAAACCTAATTTTAACCCAAATCCGAAATTCTAACCCTATTTTTGACCCAAAACCCTATTTTTAACTCAAAACCCTAATTCAAACCAAAATCCATAATTTTGACCCAAAGCCCTAATCTTGACCGAAAACCCTAATTCTGACCCAAAATCCTAATTTAGACCCTAAACCCTAATTTTGACCCAAAACCCTAATTCAAATGCTAAACCCTAACTCGAACCCTATTTTTGACCCAAAACCCTATTTTAAACTCGAAAACCTAATTCGAACCCTGAACCCTAAATTTGACCCTGAACCCTAATTTTAACCCGAAACCCTAATTTTAACCCAAATCCCTAACCATATTTTTAACTCAAAACCCAAATTCAAACCCTAAACCCTAATTTTGACCCAAAGCCCTAATTTTAACCGAAAATCCTAATTCTGACCTAAAACCCTAATTTAGACCCAAAGCCCTATTTTTAACGTCAAACCCTAATTCAAACCCTCAGACTTAATTCTAACCCTGGTTTTGTCCCAAAACACTATTTCTAGCCCTGTTTTGTCCCGAAACCCTTTTTTTATCTCAAAATCCGAAACCTTAATTTTGACCCCAACCCCGTAATTCTAACCCTATTTTTGTCCCAAAACCCTATTTTTAACTCAAAACCCTAATTCAAACCCAAAAACCTAAATTTTGACCCTAAACCCTAAAATTAACATAGAACTCTAAATTTGACAGAACCCTAATTTTAATACAAAGCCCGAATTTAGACCCAAAACCCTATTTTTACAAAAACCCTAATTCTAGGAACCCTAATTTTGACCCAAAACTCTAATTCGGACACAAAACCGAACTTTTGACCCAAAACCCCAATTTTAACCCAAATCCCTAATTTTGACCCAAAACCTAACTCTGACCCAAAACCCTAACTCTAACCCAAAACCCTAAATCAAACCCTAAACCCTAATTTTAACCCAAAGCCCTAAATTTAACATAACCTAATTTTGACGCAAAACCCTAATTTAACACAAAATGCTAATTCAAACCCTTAACCCTAATTTTGCCCTAAACCCTAATTTTGATCCTCAACCCTAAATTACCAAAACATTCTAAACTAATTACCCAAACCCTAATTCTAACTCTATTTTTGTCCCAAAACCTTTTAACTCAAACAAACCAATTTTGACCCAAAACCCAAATTTGAAGCAAACCCAAATTTTGACCCAAAACCCTAATCTAACCTAATTTAGACCCAAAACACTAATTCGAACCCTATTTTTGAACCAAAACCCTATTTTAAACTCAAAACCCTAATTCAAACCCTAAACCCTAATTTTGACCCAGAACCCTAATTTTAACCCTAATTTTGACCCAAAACCCTATTTTTAACTCAAACCGCTATTTGAAACCCTAAACCCTAATTTTGACCTAAAACCCAAATTTTGACCCAAAACCCTAGTTTAGACCCAAAACCCTATTTTTAACCCAAAACCATAATTCAAACCCTAATTTAGACCGAAAACCCTACTTCTAACCCTAATTTTGTCCAAAAACCATTTTTTTAACTCAAAACCCTAATTCAAACCCTAAACCCAAATTTGGACCCAAAACCCTATTTTCAACTCAAAACCCTAATTCAAACCCTAAACCCTAATTTTGAGCCTAAACCCTAAATTTGAACCAACACCCTGATTTTGACCTGAAAACCTAATTTTAACCCAAAAACCATAAATTTTGAACCTAAACCCTAAATTTAACCCAGAACCGTAAATTTGACACAGACCCCAAATTCTGATCCAAAACCCAATTTCGAACCCTATTTTTGACCCTAACCCTATTTTAAACTCAAAACCCTTCAAACCCTAAACCCTAATTTTGACCCTAAACCCTAAATTTGACCCAGAACCCTAATTTTAACCCTTAACCCTAATTCTTACCCTATTTTTGACACAAAACCCTGATCCATAACCCTAATTTTAACCCAAAGCCCTAATTTTGACACAAACCCCTAATTTAGACCCAAAACCCTAATTTGGACCAAACCAAATTTTGAACCAAAACCCTATTCGACCCAAATCGCTAATTTTGACCCAAACCCTAATTTTGACCAAAACCCTAATTCAAACCCTAAACCCTAACTCGAACCATATTTTTGACCCAAAACCCTATTTTAAACTCAAAACCCAATTCAAACCCTAAACCCTAAATTTGACCAAGAACCCTAAATTGGACCCTAACCCTAATTTTGACTCAAACCCTAATTTTAACCCAAAACCCTAATTCTAACCCTATTTTTTTTACCCAAAGCCCTAATTTTGACCCAAAACCCTTATTTAGACACAAAACTATTTTTAACCCAAACCCTAATTTTAACCCTAACCCCTAATTTTGATGCAAAACACATATTTTGACCCAAAACCCTAGTTTTGACCCAAAACCCTAATTCTAACCCTATTTTTGTCCGAAAACCCATTTTCAAATTCAAAACCGAAACCTTAATTTTGACCAAATACCAATTTGGACCCAAAACCCTAATTCTAACCCTATTTATGTCGCAAACCCTATTTTTAACTCAACACTAATTTAAACCCAAAACCTAAATTTTGACCCTAAACCCTAAATTTGAGCGAGAACCCTAATTTTAACCAAAGCCTAATTTTGACCCAAAACCTTAATTCTAACCTAATTTAGACCCAAAACCCTATTTTTAGTCAAAACCCTAATTCAAACCCTGAACCATAATTTTGACGAAAAACCCTAATTTGGACCCAAAACCCTATTTTTAACCCAATCCTAATTTTGACCCAAAACCCTAATTCGACTTAAACCCTACATTTGTCCCAAACCCTAATTCAAACCCTAACCAAATTTGACCTAAACCCTAAATTTAACCAAAACTTTTTGACCTAAAACCCAATTTCAACAAACCAATTTTGACCAACCCAATAACCCAAACCCTAATTGCCAACAAATTTTGAACCAAAACCCTAATTTTGACCCAAATCAATTTTGACCCAAAACCCTAATTTTGACCAAAACCTAATTCAAACCTAAACCCTAAAACCATATTTTGACCCAAAACCCTATTTAAACTCAAACAATTAAACCCTAAACCAAATTTGACCAAAACCCTAAATTTGACCCAAACCTAATTTAACCCAAACCTAATTCCCTATTTTACCCAAACCTAATTGTGACCCAAAACCCTAATTTAGACCCAAACACTATTTTTAACCCAAACCCTAATTTTGACCTAAACCCTAATTTTGATCCTAAACCCAAATTTTGACCCAAACCCTATTTGACCCAAAACCTAATTTAACCCTTGTCAAACCCAAATTCAAAACCTAATTTTGACCAAAACCAAATTTGGACCCAAAACCCTAATTCTAACCCTATTTATGTCGCAAAACCCTATTTTTAACTCAACACTAATTTAAACCCAAAAACCTAAATTTTGACCCTAAACCCTAAATTTGAGCGAGAACCCTAATTTTAACCAAAAGCCCTAATTTTGACCCAAAACCTTAATTCTAACCGTAATTTAGGCCCAAAACCCTATTTTTTAGTCAAAACCCTAATTCAAACCCTGAACCATAATTTTGACGAAAAACCCTAATTTGGACCCAAAACCCTAATTTTGACCCAAAACCCTAATTCTGACTTAAAACCCTACATTTGTCCCAAAACCCTAATTCAAACCCTTAACCAAAAATTTGACCCTAAACCCTAAATTTAACCCTGAAAACTAATTTTGACCTAAAACCCAAATTTCAACCCCAAAACCTAAATTTTGACCCTAAACCCTAAATTTAACCCAGAACCCTAAAATTTGACCCATAACCCTAATTTCAACCCCAAAAGCCCTAATTTTGACGCAAAACCCTAATTCTGACCCTAATTTAGACCCAAAACCCTATTTTTTACTCAAAACACTAATTTTGACCCAAAACCCAAATTCTGACCCAAAATCCCAATTTACACCCAAACCCCTATTTTTAACCCAAAACCCTAATTCAAACCCTAAACCCTAATTTAGACCCAAAACCCTAATTCTGACCCTATTTTTGTCCCAAAACCCTATTTTTAACTCAACCCTAATTTTGACCCTAAATCCTAAATTTAACCCAAACCCCTAATTTTGACCCGAAACCTAATTTTAACCCAAATCCGAAATTCTAACACTAATTTTGACCCAAAACCCTATTTTTAACTCAAAATCCTAATTCAAACCAAAATCCATAATTTTGACCCAAAGCCCTAATCTTGACCGAAAACCCTAATTCTGACCCAAAATCCTAATTTAGACCCTAAACCCTAATTTTGACCCAAAACCCTAATTCAAACGCTAAGCCCTAAACTCGAACCCTATTTTTGACCCAAAACCCTATTTTAAACTCGAAAACCTAATTCAAACCTAATTCGAACCCTGAACCCTAATTTTAACCCGAAACCCTAATTTTAACCCAAATCCCTAACCATATTTTTAACTCAAAACCCAAATTCAAACCCTAAACCCTAATTTTGACCCAAAACCCTAACTCTAACCCTAATTTAGACCCAAAACCCTATTTTTTACTCAAAACCCTTATTCAAACCCAGAACCGTAATTTTGATCCAAAACCCCAATTAGGACCCAAATCCCTAATTTTGACCCAAAACCCCAATTTTAACCCAAATCCCTAATTTTGACCCAAAACCCTAATTCTGACCCAAAACCATATTTATAACCCAAATTTAGACCCAAAACCCTAATATAACCCTATTTTTGTCCCAAAACCCTATTTTTAACTCAAAACCCTAATTCAAACCCTAAACCCTAATTCTGACCCAAATCACTAATTTAGACCCAAAACCCTATTTTTAACGCAAATCCCTAATTCAAACCCTCAAACCTAATTCTAACCCTGTTTTTATCCCAAAACCCTAATTCTGACCCAAAACCCTTATTCGAACCCTAACTTTGACCCAAAATCCAACTTTAAACTCAAAACCCTAATTCAAACCCTAAACCCTAATTTTGACCCTAAACCCTAAATTTGAACCAGAACCCTAATTGAAAGTCAAAGCCCTAAATTTGACCCAAAACACTAACCCCAAACCCTAATTATAACCCTATTTTTGTCCCAAAACCCTAATTTTAACTCAAAACCCGAAACCTTAATTTTGACCCAAAACCCTAATCCTAAACCTAATTTCGACCCAAAACCTTAATTTTAACCCTATTTTTGTCCCAAAACCCTATTTTCAACTCAAAACCCTAATTCAAACCCTAAACCCTAATTTTGATCCTAAACCCTAAATTTGAACCACCACCCTGATTTTGACCCAAAAACCTAATTTTAACCCAAAAACATAAATTTTGAACCTAAACCCTAAATTTAACCCAGAACCGTAAATTTGACACAGACCCCAAATTCTGATCCAAAACCCAATTTCGAACCCTATTTTTGACCCTAACCCTATTTTAAACTCAAAACCCTTCAAACCCTAAACCCTAATTTTGACCCTAAACCCTAATTTTGACCCTAAACCCTAATTTTAACCCTTAACCCTAATTCTTACCCTATTTTTGACACAAAACCCTGACCCATAACCCTAATTTTAACCCAAAGCCCTAATTTTGACACAAACCCCTAATTTAGACCCAAAACCCTAATTTGGACGCAAAACCGAAATTTTGAACCAAAACCCTAATTTTGATCCAAATCGCTAATTTTGACCCAAAACCCTAATTTTGACCAAAAACCCTAATTCAAACCCTAAACCCTAACTCGAACCATATTTTTGACCCAAAACCCTATTTTAAACTCAAAACCCGAATTCAAACCCTAAACCCTAAATTTGACCAAGAACCCTAAATTTGACCCAGAACCCTAATTTTAACCCAAATCCCTAATTCTAACCCCCAAAACCCTAATTTAGACCCAAAACACTATTTTTAACCCAAAACCCTAATTTTGACCCTAAACCCTAATTTTGATCCTAAACCCAAATTTTGACCCAAAACCCTAGTTTTGACCCAAAACCCTAATTCTAACCCTATTTTTGTCCGAAAACCCATTTTCAAATTCAAAACCCGAAACCTTAATTTTGACCCAAATACCAAATTTGGACCCAAAACCCTAATTCTAACCCTATTTATGTCGCAAAACCCTATTTTTAACTCAACACTAATTTAAACCCAAAAACCTAAATTTTGACCCTAAACCCTAAATTTGAGCGAGAACCCTAATTTTAACCAAAAGCCCTAATTTTGACCCAAAACCTTAATTCTAACCGTAATTTAGACCCAAAACCCTATTTTTTAGTCAAAACCCTAATTCAAACCCTGAACCATAATTTTGACGAAAAACCCTAATTTGGACCCAAAACCCTATTTTTAACCCAAATCCCTAATTTTGACCCAAAACCCTAATTCTGACTTAAAACCCTACATTTGTCCCAAAACCCTAATTCAAAGCCTAAACCAAAAATTTGACCCTAAACCCTAAATTTAACCCTGAAAACTAATTTTGACCTAAAACCCAAATTTCAACCCTAAACCCAAAATTTAACCCAGAACCCTAAAATTTGACCCATAACCCTAATTTCAACCCAAAGCCCTAATTTTGACGCAAAACCCTAATATTGACCCTAATTTAGACCCAAAACCCTATTTTTTACTCAAAACACTAATTTTGTCCCAAAACCCAAATTCTGACCCAAAATCCCAATTTAGACCCAAACCCCTATTTTTAACCCAAAACCCTAATTCAAACCCTAAACCCTAATTTAGACCCAAAACCCTAATTCTGACCCTATTTTTAACTCAACCTTAATTCTAACCGTCAACCCAAATTTTGACCCTAAATCCTAAATCTTACCCAAACCCCTAATTTTGACCCGAAACCTAATTTTAACCCAAATCCGAAATTCTAACCCTATTTTTGACCCAAAACCCTATTTTTAACTCAAAACCCTAATTCAAACCAAAATCCATAATTTTGACCCAAAGCCCTAATCTTGACCGAAAACCCTAATTCTGACCCAAAATCCTAATTTAGACCCTAAACCCTAATTTTGACCCAAAACCCTAATTCAAATGCTAAACCCTAACTCGAACCCTATTTTTGACCCAAAACCCTATTTTAAACTCGAAAACCTAATTCGAACCCTGAACCCTAAATTTGACCCTGAACCCTAATTTTAACCCGAAACCCTAATTTTAACCCAAATCCCTAACCATATTTTTAACTCAAAACCCAAATTCAAACCCTAAACCCTAATTTTGACCCAAAGCCCTAATTTTAACGAAATCCTATCGACCAAAACCTAATTTAGACCCAACCCTATTTTAACGTCAAACCCTAATTCAAACCTCGATTAATTCTAACCTTTTGTCCCCAAACCTTTTCTACCTTTTGTCCACCCTTTTATCTCAAAACAACCTATTTTGACCCAATAATTCTAACCCTATTTTGTACCAAACCCTATTTTAACTCAACCTAATTCAAACCCAAAACCTAAATTTTGACCCTAAACCTAAATTAACATGAACTCTAAATTTGACAACCTAATTTAACCAAGCCAATTTAGACCCAAAACCCTATTTTTCCAAAACCCTAATTCAACCGAACCCTAATTTTGACCCAAAACTCTAATTCGGACACAAACCAAATTTTGACCCAAAACCCCAATTTTAACCCAAATCCTAATTTTGACCCAACTCTCCACCTAATCACCCAAAACCCTAATTCAAACCCTAAACCTAATTTTAACCCAAAGCCCTAAATTTAACCTTAACCTAATTTTGACGCAAAACCCTAATTTAACACAAAATGCTAATTCAAACCCTTAACCCTAATTTTGCCCTAAACCCTAATTTTGATCCTCAACCCTAAATTGACCCAAACTTTCTAAACCTATTTGACCCAAAACCTAATTCTAACTCTATTTTTGTCCCAAACCCTTTAACTCAACCAAACCTAATTTGACCAAAACCCAAATTTGAAGCAAACCCAAATTTTGACCCAAACCCTAATCCTAACCCTAATTTAGACCCAAAACACTAATTGAACCCTATTTTTGAACCAAAACCTATTTTAAACTCAAAACCCTAATTCATACCCTAAACCCTAATTTTGACCCAGAACCCTAATTATAACCCTAATTTAGACCCAAAACCCTATTTTTAACTCAAACCGCTATTTCAAACCCTAAAACCTAATTTTGACCTAAAACCCAAATTTTGACCCAAAACCCTAGTTTAGACCCAAAACCCTATTTTAACCCAAACCATATTCAAACCTAATTTGACCAAACCCTACTTAACCTAATTTGTCCAACCTTTTAACTCAACCTAATTCAACCTAAACCCAATTTGGACCCAACCCTATTTTCAACTCAAAACCCTAATTCAAACCCTAAACCCTAATTTTGAGCCTAAACCCTAAATTTGAACCAACACCCTGATTTTGACCTGAAAACCTAATTTTAACCCAAAAAACACAAATTTTGAACCTAAACCCTAAATTTAACCCAGAACCGTAAATTTGACACGGACCCCAAATTCGATCCAAAACCCAATTTCGAACCCTATTTTTGACCCTAACCCTATTTTAAACTAAAAACCCTTCAAACCATAAACCCTAATTTTGACCCTAAACCCTAATTTTGACCCTAAACCCTAATTTTAACCCTTAACCCTAATTCTTACCCTATTTTTGACACAAAACCCTGATCCATAACCCTAATTTTAACCCAAAGCCCTAATTTTGACACAAACCCCTAATTTAGACCCAAAACCCTAATTTGGACGCAAAACCGAAATTTTGAACCAAAACCCTAATTCTGACCCAAATCGCTAATTTTGACCCAAAACCCTAATTTTGACCAAAAACCCTAATTCAAACCCTAAACCCTAACTCGAACCATATTTTTGACCCAAAACCCTATTTTAAACTCAAAACCCGAATTCAAACCCTAAACCCTAAATTTGACCAAGAACCCTAAATTGGACCCAGAACCCTAATTTTGACTCGAAACCCTAATTTTAACCCAAATCCCTAATTCTAACCCTATTTTTTACCCAAAGCCCTAATTGCGACCCAAAACCCTTATTTAGACCCAAAACACTATTTTTAACCCAAAACCCTAATTTTGACCCTAAACCCTAATTTTGATCCAAAACCCAAATTTTGACCCAAAACCCTAGTTTTGACCCAAAACCCTAATTCTAACCCTATTTTTGTCCGAAAACCCATTTTCAAATTCAAAACCCGAAACCTTAATTTTGACCCAAATACCAAATTTGGACCCAAAACCCTAATTCTAACCCTATTTATGTCGCAAAACCCTATTTTTAACTCAACACTAATTTAAACCCAAAAACCTAAATTTTGACCCTAAACCCTAAATTTGAGCGAGAACCCTAATTTTAACCAAAAGCCCTAATTTTGACCCAAAACCTTAATTCTAACCGTAATTTAGACCCAAAACCCTATTTTTTAGTCAAAACCCTAATTCAAACCCTGAACCATAATTTTGACGAAAAACCCTAATTTGGACCCAAAACCCTATTTTTAACCCAAATCCCTAATTTTGACCCAAAACCCTAATTCTGACTTAAAACCCTACATTTGTCCCAAAACCCTAATTCAAACCCTTAACCAAAAATTTGACCCTAAACCCTAAATTTAACCCTGAAAACTAATTTTGACCTAAAACCCAAATTTCAACCCCAAAACCTAAATTTTGACCCTAAACCCTAAATTTAACCCAGAACCCTAAAATTTGACCCATAACCCTAATTTCAACCCCAAAAGCCCTAATTTTGACGCAAAACCCTAATTCTGACCCTAATTTAGACCCAAAACCCTATTTTTTACTCAAAACACTAATTTTGACCCAAAACCCAAATTCTGACCCAAAATCCCAATTGACACCCAAACCCCTATTTTAACCCAAAACCCTAATTCAAACCCTAAACCCTAATTTAGACCCAAAACCCTAATTCTGACCCTATTTTTGTCCCAAAACCCTATTTTTAACTCAACCCTAATTCTAACCGTCAACCCAAATTTTGACCCTAAATCCTAAATTTAACCCAAACCCCTAATTTTGACCCGAAACCTAATTTTAACCCAAATCCGAAATTCTAACCCTATTTTTGACCCAAAACCCTATTTTTAACTCAAAACCCTAATTCAAACCAAAATCCATAATTTTGACCCAAAGCCCTAATCTTGACCGAAAACCCTAATTCTGACCCAAAATCCTAATTTAGACCCTAAACCCTAATTTTGACCCAAAACCCTAATTCAAACGCTAAACCGTAAACTCGAACCCTATTTTTGACCCAAAACCCTATTTTAAACTCGAAAACCTAATTCGAACCCTAAACCCTAAATTTGACCCTGAACCCTAATTTTAACCCGAAACCCTAATTTTAACCCAAATCCCTAACCATATTTTTAACTCAAAACCCAAATTCAAACCCTAAACCCTAATTTTGACCCAAAGCCCTAATTTTAACCGAAAATCCTAATTCTGACCCAAAACCCTAATTTAGACCCAAAGCCCTATTTTTAACGTCAAACCCTAATTCAAACCCTCAGACTTAATTCTAACCCTGGTTTTGTCCCAAGACACTATTTCTAGCCCTGTTTTGTCCCGAAACCCTTTTTTATCTCAAAACCCGAAACCTTAATTTTGACCCCAACCCCGTAATTCTAACCCTATTTTTGTCCCAAAACCCTATTTTTAACTCAAAACCCTAATTCAAACCCAAAA